>LDKF01000118.1:0-14279 GCA_001026735.1 Rotylenchulus reniformis | reverse complement strand
ATAAAATCTTGGCAAAAATCCATATCCATTAAATCTAACCTCAAATGTCATGAGGTTAGAAAATCCCCAACTGCTTGTTTTGGCTGTGAAAATTTTGTTTATTTTCTGCACATGATCCTCCTTATTTTCTTTCTGGGAATTGATACGCATTGTAACGGAGCAGGCACAGCTCCAATCCGCTTCTTCAAAAAATGAAATTTCTTGATCAAGATAAAGCTTAATTTTGTATGGTAAACCCATTTGGCAAAATAAGATCCCCCCTTAAAATAAGACCCACTTTTGATGTGGTTTAAAACAAATGACTCCTGTCTTATTTCATAGAGAATAAGGTACATTAGCAAAATAAAAAGAATTTAACAAAATAACCCACTCGTATTCCCAGCATAACATTGTATGAAATATGCAAGGTATTTTTGTGCGATCCCAGCCCGGGTTTGTCGACCCGACTCCTGCGAAATTGCCACAATTTTCCAGGTAAGGCTCCGAATGTGAACGGCATCGCTGAACCGCTGATAGTTGACAGGTCCGCTAGCAAATTTGGAAAATTTTTAAATTTTTAGGACGATTTTCCCTTCTGGCTTGTAGATATCTAAATATATAATTTCAGCCTATTAAAATTACTAATTCTACTCACCATTAATCTTAGGAGTGATAGCTAATGGTTGCGTTGGATAATTACTATGGTAAAATATATATTTCTAAATATTCTTTTAAAAATGACTTACTAAAATTGGAAATATGGCCACTTTGCCGTGATGATAGCTTCTAAAATTATGTTATCTTGTTCTTTGTCGTACCAGCCATTCTCAGAATCCAGAAGTAACTAAATTTATTGCTTCGGTATAACAACTATTATTTAAAAATCAATTCATTTCTTAAAGGTAATTATTTTAATTCATCTTATCAAAAAAAAGTAAATTACTAAATTATAAAAAAATTAAAATAATTTATCTTTCTTCTTAATTACCAGAAAAATATTTGCTTTTTAGCATTTTTCAAAATGGGTTATACATTTAGATTCAAAAAATTCACAAAATCAAAGGCTTTTTCCTTAGATGTTTCTCACCTCCATTGTCATCATCCGAGAATTGCCACAGCAATGTTTGTCCCTATTGAACTGTTGCCCGCAATATTTCTCCTTTATAGGGCAAATGTTCCTGTTGCGTGGCAATATTTGTAAAACGACATCAGCAACACAGTTCCAATCGGAAATGCGATAGTCTGTTGTATAAATGGGAGTTTTCCTTATAAGAGGAAAACTCGGAATTTACAAAAAAAAAACGATTTTATTTGAATGTTAAAATAAGCCAAATTAAATATTTCAAATATACAAAAGGAATTAGATTGTCGAATAGTTCACAATTGACCATTTTGTTTATATTTTTGGTTGTTCTTTACGGCAATAATTTTTTGGACCCGGGCTTAGGAATCGAAACATTTCAATGAGTTGGAGGAAGATACTTAATTTTGTATTCAAATTCATATAACAATAAAAGAATGTGGCTATAAAATTAATAAGCTTTAAGCGTTCACTTAGCTTTTAGGGCTATAAACAAATTGCACTAAGCATTAGCTATTAACAAATAGAACATGAAAGATTCGGGAGCTATCGGGTGTCTTTTGGGTAATTGTCCGAATGAACATTTTGGTTATGGAAAGCTATTATTAAGCCCTAACTTTATTGAGCCCTAACTCCCTTTAAAGGTTTTCAACTTTTACGCAGTTTAAAATATATGTAAGGAAATTGAAAGTAAAAAAGAGATGTATTGAATTTATGTATACCTCTCTTGGTATTTTTATTTTTCGAATTAGCAAAAAAGCGAAATTCTTAGTAACTTGTCACGAGAATTTCGAATTTTCGAAAAATTAAAATGGTAGAAGATAAAGCAAAAATTCTGCATAACTTTGTTTTTAATTTATAGCCTATCAGGCTTTGAAAAGATTTTGGCCAGTTTGGCCTAAGTGGCGGTTTTTAACGACCCAGCACCAGAAACACTACCCCTGGTTAAAAATTTGTATTAAATACTTATTTTAGACCTTTAGAAAGTCCTTTTTCCAGAGATTAGTGCAATAAACAATTTTGGTATTCCTTCCCGCTGTCCATTAATAATTGTAAATTTTAATCTTATCTAATAAACCGAATTGAAAAATTCTGTATTCTATTCAACTACTTGCGAGTTATCTCTATTTGATTAAATCTTACAAGTTAGTTAGTATATAAAGTATACCTTGTTCATAGCATTTTACATAGCAGCCCAGATAGCGGGTCCTGGTTTGTTCATCCAACTTGCATTTCACCATAATTTTCCATGTCAATTGCTTGATCAGTACTGGTGCACTTGATCGCGTTTCGCCAACTGCTGATCGCTCCAAGTGGGAGAATTCCTCGATTTTGAAACAAATCCGCTGCGAGCCCGTCATTTTTAGCCTCAAATACTAATTAAAGATCTATAAATTTAAATTTATTAAATAACAATATAAATACAGGAAGTAAGTTTGGAATTATCTTTTTTTGTTGTAATTGAAAATTTCATTTTTTAATTTTGGAAACTGAAAGAATTAAATTATTTATTTTCCTATTTGTTTAAACAAAAATAGCAAATTCTCATAATCATAACCTAGCTGCAGCCATAACCTAGCTGCAGCTAAAAACCAGCTAGCTGGGTTTCTCATAATCTAGCTAGTGAGTTGGGGTCTATGGAGCTGACCTCCCGCCTAGAACCATAAGTCGTGGGATAATGACGCGAATGTTTTTAGCGTTATTTACCCATTCAAACCACGACTATTCCCCTCTTTCCGCAATGTTTGTATTTTTCTTTATTCAGATATGCACCAGTATTATTCATTCAATTCGGTTCCCAATTTTTCTTGATAACTATTAATTATTCGTTTGCTGATAAGTTTTCGACAAATGGCACTACATTTTTTTATGTATAAAGTATAACGACACGTAGTTGTTTCTTTAAAAATTATCAATCGGTGGGGCGTTAAAAAGTGGCCAATATGGCCTACAAACCAAAAACTTTTTTGAAGCGTGCTAGGCCAATAGTATAGAAAATACAAATTTGTGCAGAATTTTGTGCTCTAACTTTTTAGTATTTCTAATTTTTTGAAATTAGGACAAAACAAAATATCGAAAAATACAAAAAATTTGAACTTTTTATTCGAAATCGAAATACCAAAAGTCCAAAAGAAAAAGATTAAATTCTGCACAAATTTACTTTTTATATTTTTAGTCTAGAAAGGTTCGAAAAAAAAGTTTTTGTTTTGATAGACCACTTTGGCCATTTTTAAAGACCCGGCATTTATCGATACTAGCCTCATTTACAGAACATTTTACAGGATTTAATCAATCTTATCTTTTAAAAGCGAATAATCCATTCAAAGCGATGGATGAGGAATGTGACTTTGAATTGGTGGATGGTTCGGCCGCTATTGATGAGCTTGACAATGGCACCAAAAAGCTGGTGGCGGTCAAATGGTTTCGCCACGAAACGGGCCAATGGCGACGTTTCAACTGCCAACCGTGGACCTACACTGCTCTGATGGCTCAAGTGCAAACAATTGAACCCAACTTCCGAGGCCAATTGTTCTATCGAGGTTTTTGAAAAGGCATAAACCTTAAAATATTCGGAAATAAAAAGGACATTTTTTAATATGGAAAAACTCCGCTCTTGAGCCGGAGCAAATCAGCCTAAAGTTCCGATTTTNACATAAAAAATGGTGACAAATAATGATGAGAGGTCGGATATTTGCAGAAAAAAGGATTTTCAAACTCCAATATAGTAACTGGCCTTTTAATCTCGACTAGCAAAAATGGGGATACCGACGACTGAAATTTTGATTTATTGGTCTGATCTCGTTTGTAGACATTGATGGAGATGCGATCGTATTCAACACCGAAACCGAAGTGCAAACAATGCTCTTACACCATCGCGAAAAGCTGAAGACGGACACAATAAAACTAGAATCAAAAGGTTTTTTATTAAAACATCCAAACGATAATTTTGCAATCCTTACACGAATCTGAACTCCGTTTTGTCATTAGGCATGTTTAAGACATCCCTTATCAAGATTACCAAGATTTTTCTAAAAGCTTTATTAAAGCTAATGTGACTAAAAATATGAATGGTAAAAGCATGAAATAAGTGGAAAAACGACAGGATTGGACAAAATCGATCAATTGTAACAAGATTCTCACCAGACATTAAATTTGGAATAAGTGTAAAAAGATTAATTTTTATTCCATTCAAAGCATTAAACTGGTATTTTAGAGGTAAGAAAAAGTCTTGGTAAGGATGTCTTAAACATGTCAAAGTATTGTAATAACTAATAAATGACAAGACGGAGTTCAGATTTGTGTTCATCGCCCTAGAAAACCGCCAGAGTGAATGTTTTTAAAGGAAAAATAATTTTTAATTTTCGAGACCTCAATTGGTAAGGATTGCCGATAATTTTATAACTTTACCCAAACAATTAAAATGGGGAAGGCCTCAGGGATAGCGCCATATTGTCCCATAATATCCAAATCTGCAACTAATAAATGTATTCCATAGCTCGACTACTCTTTCAAAAATATTTTTAAGAGCTGCTGAAGGAAGGTGAAGAGGAGCACGACGGAACAAAAAACGACGGAACTGCTGTAGATGATTTTGCTGATTTTGATTGGCAAGATCTTTCTCAGGTTTGGCCCATTTTTCACATTAAGTGTATAACTTATGACACTTGGACAGCTGGTCTAAATGCACCTAACACAACTTTTGTATGTATATCTAGTATGGTTTTTGGATCCGGGCTAATGGATCCTCTCCAGTATGATTAGTGTTTTTTTTTACAATCTCACAGGAAAAACAAACAAGAGAAGCAAATAGATTATTTTGAAAGAATTTAACTAATCTAAAATTTAAATGCTTTATGAACTTTTAATGATTTGTTCTGAACAATTTTTAATTTGTTATTCTCTTCTCTAATCTTACTTTAAAAAGCCAATATTTTTTTGAAAATATTACGAGTTTACGAAAGAAATATAAATTCTTCTGCCATTTTTTGATAATTTTTATGACTATTGGCCTCAAGGTCAAGGCCCATCTGTACTCCCTGTTCCATGCCCGCCAATTTGACCAACTCTTTCGTTTGATGGCCGAGAAGCGATTCGAGAAAAATGCCCACGCGGATCTGATCCAACTTTGGTAAGCCAAAAAGGGATTAATTTCCAATTAAAACCATTCAATTCAAAAAGCAATTTCGCCTGATAGGGATTAAGAAAAATTTGCAGTGCACAAACGCATCTAAAAAGGGTCGGCAATCAGCATGGGGAATTCACCTTAAAAAAATTTATTTTTGAAATCCAAGGCCTATTAGAAAAAGTTCCTGCAAATCCCACCAAGGAAATTTAAAATCCGATGCCTAAGGAAAAATCAATTGCCTATGTTTGAAATAAACATATAGGTATGTATCTATAGTCGGATAAAATAGCAAGATGACATTAATGTTAACTTAAATAGATAGATTATTCTAATTTTGTTTTTTCCTGTGCCTTATCCGAATTCCTTCGGCGCCTAATTGTCAAGCATTCCATTTTACAATTAATTTTTTGCAGGTACACTGCGCATTATGAGGAGGAACGGCAGCGGAATCAGAAGGATCTGCTGGGGCCGGTGGACAAGTACCGTATTCGCAAGAAATTCCCGCCGCCAAAGAGCATTTGGGACGGAGACGAACTGATCTATTCGTTCCGCAAGGAAACCAGAAAGGTGCGAATTGCATATTTTTGGGGAAATATATTAAATAATGAAAAGTAAAATTCAAAATTGTTTCGGATAAGTATTTTTAAAATGATTGATATAATTGCAAAAATAAATTATATTATGTATCATTTATTCATTTTCATTGGAACATTGATAATATATTCGCAATTTTCATCAGATCCTTCGTGAATTCTATGAACGCGACCCTTATCCGACCAATGAAGCAAAACACGAAATTGCACGGAGAACAAATCTGTCCATGGCCCAGGTGATTTTGCCATAAATACCAGTTCACATCAAATTTATTTATTTTTTCATTTTTAGATTGCCGATTGGTTCAATAACCGCCGTCAGAGAGAAAAAACCACGGACAATGCACATCGTTGATATTTAAAAAAAACTACCAGCTGATGGTAGAACCCATGTATCAGCAACCATTGTTGTTTAATTATGGAGAATTGTAGAAAAAGTTAAAAATTCGTTTTTGGCGAAATTTATTCAACGTATCACTTATAAATATGTAAATGTGTGAAAGACAGTAAAAAAAATAAATAGTAAAAATGAAATTGAGCGCCGATTGAGTTGCTTTGAATCTATTATTTTTTTGAATCTTTATATTGACAAAAAAAGCATGACATTTGGAAGTACACTACAAAATTCGTCTAGAGAAAAAATAATTTCACCTACTCAGCCAAAAAGCATTTGGTAACGCCCTTCCAACTGTCTTATGCTTTTTTGAAAAAAATTGCATAATTGGCTCCGATTATCCTTGATTAATTTGATTTACAAATGCATTTTTTAATTGTACATAATTAACAAACTTGGATCCATTCCTAAAAATTGTCAAAATTGGAGCTTAATTTCTGCTTCATATCATTAATGCCAAGTTTGAAAAAGTTTTTTTTCGGATATTTAAGTCAAGCAGAATTTTAAGCTTTAATTATCACGATTTCCAGTTTTTTTTATTTAATCATTTTGAAAATTTTAGTGAATTCTAGGTAGGGTTGGTGGTTCGTGACCAGCTAACCGAACCGAAAGCGAAAATCGGTTTTTTGGCATTAAAACCGAAACTGAAAACTAGGGGTCACAAAACCGCTGGTTTTTTGTTTGATCAATATAATTTCTTTAGTTCATTTTAAATGTCAAAAAAAATTTTAATCAGATTTTTGGACTCTATTATTTTTATCGAGTAAAATAATTATTTTAGATCTCCTGAATAATTTCAATTTAATAATTAACCAAAAAATGAATATATTTTGCATATATATTAATATCTAAAATCCTATAAAAACAAAAACCTTAAAATATTCAAGAATGTTGAAGGTCTGGTAGAAACTGTCGTGCCACGCTTATTTATTAGAGAAAAGAATTTAAGGTCAAAAAACAGAAGATAAAGTTAGCCATAAAATGAGCCTGAAGCCCGCTTTAATTGGTCCAATTGTTTGAATATTTAGTTTTTCGATTTTTGATCCGTAAAATTCTGTCCACTAGTTTCGAAAATTATGTGCAGACTCATTAAAAATGATTTGGCCAATAAAAATTCATAGGTCTATAAAATTGGCAAAATGGAATATTAAAATAACCTTTTTAAAATGACCAAGTAGGTATCACACCAATATTTATTAAAGTTTATTGAAACCCAAAAAAAGCCCAAAAAAAGAAAAAAAAAGATGGGAATCGATTCTACACGGTGCTGTGTCGTTGATCCAAAAATATCAAACTGGGCGTTGATCCAGGTGCTGGGACGTTAAAAAAAATTCGCCTATGTGGCCAGGTGGCCGAAAACTTTTTTGTTAGACCGGTTAGACCAAAAGTATAAAAGGCAAAATTGTTCAGAATTTTATGCTGATTCGAATGTTATTTTTATTTTTTGAAATTCGGCCAAAAATTCGAAATTTCGCCTAAAAACTCTAATTTTCGGTATTTCGGTAAAAATTTCGAACTTTTTGGCCGAATTTCGAAAAAATAAAAATATCATTCGAATCAGCATAAAATTCTGCACATTTTTGCTTTTTATACTTTTGGTCTAACTGGTCTAACGAAAAAATTTTCGGCCAACTGGCCACATTGGCGAAGTTTTTTAACGCCCACATAGGCGAATTTTTTCGTCCCAGCACCTGGATCAACGCCCATTCTGACATTTTTGGATCAACGACCCAGCCCGATTCTACACACCATACTTGTTATACTCGGCTCAAACATAACTTAGAGAAACGAGGTTGGTGTCAAAAGATAGCCCTGGATGTCTGCTACAAAATAAGCCTAAAACCATTCAAATTGGCTGATTGCAAAAAAAGTTATGACCAAAATAAGCACTCGTACTGACCAATATATGTATGATATGACATATAATATGTATTTTAACAAGTTGGATCTTGGTAAAAATAAAAAGCGCCGAAGTTTATTTGGTGATTGTTGCATCTGTGCACAAATTAGCATCAACTTTCGGAAACAGGAAGCCAGGAAGTTTGGCTAACGCAGTACTAAATGAATAATTATATGATTTTTTGCTAATAAAATCCTAAGAATCCTGAGGATTTTCCCTGTGGTCTATATTTTAGTATGATTTGTCTGAACCGTTAAATCACTTAAAAGCAAAAAAGGCATTAAGAAAATTTTTCCGCCAAATCTAAAAAGATTTTTTGTCTCAGAAACCTGAAAATGAATCTTTGACGAAAATTAACACTTTTAAAGTCTCTTAGAAGGTTTTTATCTATGTGTACATAAATTCTACCTCCATCCATTGTAAGGTGCTGGTTCGGCACCAATGATTCGGCCGGCAAATCTTCCAAATTATGTGAAAGTTGGTCACCGACATCGAAGTTTCCAATCCCAGCAAACAGCGAGCTGTTCAGGGACCTATAAATAAATCGGAAATTCATAAAATAAATCAAGTTTACAGGTAATTTAATGACTTGGAATATTACAGCATGAATAAGCTACAATTTTGACACCTAAAATTGTCGCCATTTTGCTGGTGCTGCTGATGTTGATGATGTTCTTGGTTGTGCTGCTGTTGGGCAAATTGTTGAGACATCATGTGCAGGGCCATGATTGTGTCCAACTGCTGCTGATGGTGATGCTGCTGAAAAAATAACCCTATATATGGCTTCGTTCATTATAAATTTTTGAAAAAACTAAAAATTGATTTTTAAATCAATTCGTTTATCATCAATGTATTGATTGGAAAGTCTCCTACCCAAATTTTTTATAATTTTTATTAGTTGCTATGTCATTTCCTGAAAAAGAGCAAAAATGCAATTTATCGTTTAAAACTTTTTTAAGCTTGAACTTCCAGCGACAATGTTGTATAGAATTTTATGCTCTATCTTTTGGTATAAAATTTTTTCAAAATTCTAACAAAAATGTCGAAAAAGTCGAAAATATCGGGTTTTCGACTTCTTTGACATTTTTGTTCGAAGTTCGACAAAATTTTCATACCAGAAGATAAAGCATAAAATTCTATACAATTTTGTCGCTGGAAGTTTTGGCCTAGCACGCTTTAAAAAAGTTTTTAAAGAATAAATTGAATTTTTGCACTTTTCAGGAAACGCCCGTCTGTTGAAGGAAAAAATCGATAATTAAACTTTTTCAGGAACGTCCCACGTCCCACCACGCTTTATTAATATTTACAGTTCTTTGCAAGAAATTGCTGCTAAATCTGTTTAAGTTCGTCAAATTTAAGATAAAAATTTAAGAAATTAATTATTTTTCAATTTCTTGAAGCACAAATTTGAGAAATTTTATTGATTTTTTAATATCACTCGAATTTAGCACCTATGTAATGAATAGATGAATGTTTTTTTTTGAAAAAAAACTAATTAATGAAAAGAAACGAATTATTAAATTTTTTTCTAATCGACTTCCCCGCAAGAATAAACATGACCAATTGGTGTTGCTCTGTCTGAATGCTAAGCCGTTGAGCAATTTTTACCTTCAGAACGGACACCGCATCCCGGCGTTTCAGTTCGTTGAGTATTATCGGGCCATGGATTATGGAGCTGATAAATACTTGATATTCCTCATTAATCTGAGTGGAAAAAATTATAAATATAAATTTGCTAGATACCGTATATACTGTTTTAATTAACCCGGGTTAATAATTTTTCAGCCTGTTTTCAAAGGGGTTAATTATCAAAGGTGGGTTAATAATTTCAGGTGGGTTGATTATTTTTCAAATGTTTTCGCGCCAAAAATTTTTCAGATCGTACTTTTCAACATTGTTGTTAAAATCAGAAAATTTTGCTCCGACTCCGGGCTCCGGCTCCGAGAAATTTTTGCTCTGACTCCGACTCCGGGCTCCGGCTCCGAAAAAATTTTGCTCCGACTCCGGGCTCCGGCTCCGAGAAATTTTTGCTCCGACTCCGGCTCCGACTCCGATTTGACTCCGGCTCCAAAAAATTTCTATGCATTCCAAAAATTTTTAATGCATTCAAAAATTTCGAAAAAATTTAAAACATTTTTTATAAAATTCTACAAAATTTTCGCAAAAGAATTTTCACTAATTTTCTAAAATTATCAAAAGTCAAAAATTCAGAAAAAAATTTTTCTAAAATTTTCAAAACCCCCACCCCCAAAAAAAAATCTGGGGGAATTTCCCCATTTCTTTATGCAGTGCTCCAAACTTTTGTGAGTTTTCCCCCAAACTTTTGAGTGAATTCCCCCCAAATTAATTTCCTCGTATGCAAAGAAAAAGCCCCAATTTTTTGGGGATATTTCTCCACATTTTGTAAATAAAGTCTGTTTGTAAAATAAAATCGAATAGAATTCGATTCTTTAGGCGTTTTAGCTAATCTAACGAATGGCGCTCATTTTCTCTGGACAGGAATTTTCCCCATTTTTGACGATCCCATTCTGGCACTTTTCCCGAAACGGCCTAGCACCTTTTTTTCTCCCCTCTGAATGAGGAACCGGATGAATTACATAACCAAAATTTTTTTAGTTCCGTGCTATGTATTTGAGCCGAAAGTATAAAAGCAAAAATATGCCAAAATTTTACTAAAAGAACCTTGAACTTTGAATTTTAAAAACATTTTTTCATGCAATTAAAAACTTTTTATGGGGGTTAAATATTACAGGGGGGTAGATTATTTTCCAACCTATTTTCAAAGGGGTTAATTATCACAGGTGGGTTAATAATTTCAGGTGGGTTAATTAAAACAGTATATACGGTAATTCATATTGGAATTATTTTTTAAAATTCTATTATTTTCTAAAAAATTGGCTGGAATAATTTTTACAATATTTTAGACTTTTAAATGATTAGAAGAAAAAAATCTCGAGTTGTTAAAATGTTTTCAGGAAATTGTCTAGAGAAAATTAGTTACATCTAATATTAGCAAAAACAAACATTGAATTTTTCGGTACTATGTAGGATATTAAAAAGACCGAATAAGATCAAGTCATTTAGAATTAAACCCTGTTAAAGTTAAAAAGTAAAGTTGCGCAGCTGCTTTATCGGTTGGCCTCTTAGTTTTTTCGAGTTTTTGACCAAAATAAAAATAAAGTTTTTCATAAAATTTAGGACCTTTTAAGGGAAATTCAAAAAATGATCGTAAAACTTTTTTAATGGCCCAGCAGCGAATTTTTCTATATTATTTCATTTTTAGGAACTATTAGTCTAAAAATAATTGACCTTCCTTTCCTCTTCTTCCTCCTGCCGCTTCTTCTCTTCCGCTTTCAGCTTTCTCTCAACTTCCTCTCTCCTTTTCACTTCTACCTCATACTTCTGCTTCCATTCCTCCTCCAACTTTCTTTTCTTTTCGGCTTCATCCTTGCATATTTGTAATTCTTCTGCCAAGCGCTTCCTTTCTTTCACTTCCTTACCAAACTATAAATAATAAAAAAATATAATTTTTATTTGGTTTATATTATTTTGCTTTATGTTCCAACTAATTTTATATATAATTGATATTATATAGGTATGCTAAAGAAAAATAATTGAAAATCGTTTTGATTTGTTATTATTTTTATTATTTGTTATCTTCAATATAAAATAGTTTTTCATCAGTTGCTTTATTAAAAATTTTTTAAATTTGAGAAATTTTAAAAATCTTGCTCAAGATCTTGATTTTTTCTGCTCAAGATTTTTCAAAATCTTGGTTCAAGATCTTTATTGAACATTAAGTCCGGTCTCTAGTTGGAACAATCTATTGAGAATATAGGAACGGTAAAGGGCGGAATTATTTTCTAATTTTAATTAAGAGATATTTTATAGTTTTATTCATTAAAATTATTAAGAAATCTTTTTTAATACCTTTTGCTCCAAAGCATCGATCTTCTGGCCCACTTCCCGTTGGAATACATTGAAGCTTTCCAGCACTGACCAGTCTTCGGTAGGTCGTTGATGTGTCTTAAATATAAATTTATTTCGGAATCATTCGGATCTTTATTTAATCGGTCAGAATGACACAGTTCGAATAATTATAGATTTTGATAAGATTACACTTTCATTTGACTCTTATTTATTTTTATTTAAAATAAAATAATGAAATCGACCATTGATAATTAGATCGATGAAACTCATCATACTTTAAATTTTACTTTAATAATCTAAATTTAGAAGGTCAAATAATTTATTTAAAAAGGTAAGATTTTGATGGATAGGGAAAAAATTGATTACCTAATATGCTTAAATATAGAAGATTAGATTCCGAAGTAAGCAGGGACTTATGTATTTGATAATTGATGTTTATTTTTTTTTCTCGTTAAATTATAAAATAATCCCTATTTGCTCATTTTCCATTATAAAATATATTTCCGCTTTAATACTTTTTCTTCCGCAGCACCAATCTTCCGGCTCACATCCCGTTGGAATGCCTTGAATTGCTCCAACATGAGCTGGGCATCGCCATGTCGCTGATTTTCCAACTAAATATATTAATATTCAGTTTTCATGCAAAAAATGCTCGAAAAAAGCGAAATTACCTTCGACGGCCCTACCGGGCCGCCAAATTCATTTTTTTGCTCAGACCCTTCCCTCAAAAATTTTTTCGGGTCGACCTTGCTCTAAACACAGCCCTATGAAATTAGGAAAAAGGTTTTAGCAATTATTTATTAAATGACGATCGTTTTAATTCATCTTTCTAAAAGCCAAAAATTAGAGAGCTTCTGAAGATATTCTCAAAATAGTAAATTTTGAATAACAGAAAAATATTACAGGAGCATAATGATTGGGTCTAGACTCTAGACTAAGCCTTAACGCGAGGCGCCGCCAAAAATTTAAATTCCAACCTTAAAATAAAAATCATTAAAATAATAAAAAATCGAATAGAAACTAAAAAATTCATTTTTCTAAATATAAAGACGGTGGCGCTTTTGGTATTTTGTACAAAACAGCGAAGTAATTTATTTTAAAAAAATGAATATCACACTCACCCGACTGAATTGTTTCCAGATGGCGGCCAGCTCGGTGTTATTGATAACGCTCTGGTCCTTTGATTTTAATATATAAATTAATAAACATATAGTTTTTTTAATACTCTTCATAAAAATTAATTAGAAGACTTTGAATCGCTGGGTCAGAATGCCTTTTTAGAATTCTTGTGTCTTTTTTCTAGAAAAAATGAATTTTTAAGTAAAATTGGGTGGAAATTTATCAAATTCATTTTTAAACCAGTTGTTAAATTTATTCTCTGAATCGATCCATCAAAAATATAATCAAATTTTTAATGGACTTGTTCCTACTTTTCGATATAGAAATTGAATTTTTCTGCATTTATATTCATCAAGAGGAAATTTTCTCAATTTTAATTCTTAATGTTCATTTAATATATTTTGAACTAAAAAGACAAATATATAATGTAACAAATATTGTTATAGTTTTTTTTTTGAAATTATGAGAAAAATTTAGCATCGAATCTAGAATCTACCTGTCCCATTTCGCGATCATCAGCACAATTGTTATCAATTGAGTCGTTGGCATTCATGGTCAAGTAAATATTTATTTTAGATTAAAGAAGCAAAAAGCTAAATGTTTTTCAAATCATAAAAAAATCCTAGAAGGAAGGAAAAATGTTGATGCAAATTGTGAGTAAGGAGGTCAACGCAAAATATCCCTTCGCAGAACATCCCCAAACTGGCAAAAATATCCCAATGCCCAAAAACTTTTGTTAGACCAAAAGTAAAAAAGTAAAATCGGGCAAAATTTTATTCTCTATGTATCTTTTGACATTTTTGCTTTTTCGAATTTTCCCGAAAATTCTAAATTTTCAAAACTATCGGAAATTGGGTTTTTCGCGAAAATTTCGATTTTTTTCGATTTCGAAAAAACTAAAAATGTCAAAGATAAAGCACAAAATCCTGCACATCTCTGCTTTTTAAAGTTTTTGGGCATGTGGATCTTTTTTTGCCAGTTTGTGGATCTGCGAGGGGATGTTTTGTAAAATGGAAATCTGACTCGAAACGATTTTTTCCCTATGTTAAATTAAAAGAACAAAGCACACGTATGATCAGCTTATGGAAAATTTATATTGCACAAAATCGTTTCAACAAATTATAACTTAAAGGGATTTCCACATTTTTCTGACCAAT
>LDKF01000117.1:95186-113717 GCA_001026735.1 Rotylenchulus reniformis | reverse complement strand
TGTAGTAGGACCCCGGGGAACTTAATACAGGGAGTACGGTAAGTTACCGGTTTGCGCAGTTCCCGGATGCCGGAATGGTAGTGGAGAAGGGTGTTGTAGAGCATGTTGAAATTGAAGGAGACAAGCCACACGGAATAGGTCAGCGCATGGACCACTTTAAAAATGGAGGAGTAGGTGGACAGAAGGCCAAGGAATATGGAAAAATCAAATTGCTGCTAGGCGTTAAAAAGCCAAATGGAGCCAATTTATTCGAAAATTTTTAAACTTGCTAAGCTATAAAAGTTAATGTACTGAATTTTATGCTCTATCGTCTGATATTTTTATTCGGTCAAAAAATTTCTAAAAATTTCTTGAAAACCTATTTCTCGATTTTTTCGAAAAATTTTGCAAAAGATAGAGCATAAATTTTTGCACAATAACTTTTTACACTTTCGGCCTATCAAGCTTATTAGAAAAGGTATAGGTGGCGCGACCCGACATTTGCGACCCAACATTTGCGGATGACGTTATAACTCGGCTCAAATGTAACCTAGAGAAATAAATCAGATGTCAAAAGATACGGTGCTATGTCGTTACAAAAAAAATATCAAAATGGGCGTTACAAAAAAAAATATCAAAACTCAATATGTCCTCTAAAAACTTTTTTGTAAGACTTGTTAGACCAAAAGTATAAAAGGCAAAGATGTGCAGAATTTTACGCTGATTCGAATGGTATAAAAATTTTTTCGAAATTCGAAAAAAAGTTCGAAATATCCCCTAAAAACCGTATTTTTCAGTATTTCGGCAAAATTTCGAACTTTTTGGCCGAATTTCGAAAAAATAAAAATACCATTCGAATCAGCGTAAAATTCTGCACATCTTTGCCTTTTATACTTTTGGTCTAACAAGTCTTACAAAAAAGTTTTTGTTTTGACTATGTCATTTGGCACTTTTTTTTAACGCCCCATTTGGCACTATTTTTTTAACGCCCTAGCACCGTATCTTTTGACATCTGATTTATTTCTCTAGGTTACATTTAAGCCGAGTTATAACGTCATCCGCAAATGTTGGGTCGCAAATGTCGGGTCGCGCCGCCTATACCTCCAAAATGCCATGCTGGGCCGCCAGCTTTAGCAGTTGGCATCCAATTGTGTGGGCGTAGTCCATGTCCAAGTCATCTAAGCAACCATAAACGCATTTCAAATTGAGAGAGCGGAGTTGGGGCGCAGCGGTGGCCAGAAGGCCAATGGGTTCGCAGTTGTCAAAATTGCCAAATCCAAGGAGAAGATGCAGATGGACAAGACTAAGGAAGGTCGGAGACCGGAACACGGCCGGAAGATCCTGAAATGGCAGGATGATAAAAAGGGAATTGGGACAAAATTGCAAAACAACGAATAATTTAACCACCGAAAAGGTAGAGCTGGGACTGGGTTTGGACTTAGTGGTTTTCAATTTTTTCAGGGTTTTCTAGGGCTTTAACCCAGAAATCCTCAGAAAACAAGCTTTTGACCACAGAAACAAAACCAGGTTGAAAGTTTTCCGATCTCTAGAAAAAGCAAACATTAAACAAGCAAAAACGGTACCTACTTAAGTTTATACCGGGTAAATTTTACCCGCTGTCCCGCGGAATTTTTTTTATTAATTCTTTGTTCGATCTAACAAATCAATTTTAGAATTGATTCGCCGGGGAATTCACATGCCATATTTTTTTATAATTTAATCAAATCTATGATTTTTAAAAATATATTTTGTATAACATCAGATTAATGTTCCAGAATCGATAAAAGGCAATCAAATGGGAGAATCTAGAATTTAAGAAATCATACTACAAAAATTAAAATTAGATTCGATCTCAACGCATGTAAAAAGCCCATTTTACTTCTAAAATTGCTAAATTGGTTAAGGAAAAAAAACAAAAAAAAATTCTAGGGGTGTAAATTGCTCAAAATGAAAAATATCAAATAGTAGAAAGTGATTTAAAATTTCAAAAAAGAAATATATAACTGCTTAATATAGTGGAGATATTCATCAAAAAATAAATTTTTTCCTTAAAGCCCAGAAGATCCAATTGGAGGGCAACTAGTTTCGGAAGATTGGCCAAAAATGAGCACAACATTTCGGGGCTCACATCAACATAGTTCATGGGAAGATGGAGGAAACGGAGGCTTAAAATTAAAAAATTAATTTCCTGACAAATAAAGAATTAAGGGTAGTATGTTAAGGGATTTACAAAAAAAATGATCAAAACTTCAAAACGGGCGCTATATAAAAAAATTATAAATCGCCCATATTGATCTTTTTTTATAAAACAACCCAGCACCGGTTCGGTAGGGGGACCTTTGAGCGCGGCCGGTTTGAACTATAAAAATCATATTAAGCCACAAAATCGTACCTCTGGCCAAAGATTTGGCCATAACTTTTTTTACTTGGCCAATCCAAAAACTCTTTTTGACAAATTTATTGCCGACATTTAGATCTATCTAAAGACACCAAAGATCATTTCTCTAGATTTCGTTTGAGCTGAGTTATAATCATTTTTTTTGTAAGACTTGTTAGACCAAAAGTATAAAAGGCAAAGATGTGCAGAATTTTACGCTGATTCGAATGGTATAAAAATTTTTCCGAAATTCGAACAAAAAGTTCGAAATTTTGCCGAAATACTGAAAAATACGGTTTTTAGGGGATATTTCGAACTTTTTGTTCGAATTTCGAAAAAAAATTTATACCATTCGAATCAGCATAAAATTCTGCACAACTTTGCCTTTTATATACTTTTTGTCTAACAAGTCTAACAAATAAGTTTTCGTACAAAATTTTGCATTTGGCACTTTTTTTAACGCCCCATTTGGCACTATTTTTTTAACGTCTTAGCACCAAAAGATACAGCAAAAAATTAGTACCAAATAAGTCTAAACTCTTTTGAATTGGTTTATTATAAACAAAGTTATGGCCAAACTAATTTTTTTTGGCCAAATGCAGAGCATATCTTTTTTCACAGAAAATTCGAGCAGGCTTAGGCTAATTTTGTAGCCAATTTTTTATGCTATTTTTGACATCAAAATGTTTTATTTAGATTGAGTTTGATCCGAATTAAAACCAAGTTATAACGGAAGGTCCGCAAATGTCGGAAAAAGATTTGCAGGGTTGCTAAAAATCCTATTTTTGGCCATTTTTTAAGATTTATGGCACTGGCTTATCTGTATGCAAGTTATTTTAAATTTATACAATTTTAGCATTTGGATGTGCAATTTGCGTCGTTCACAATTGGTGAGCTTGACCAACTTGTTCGTGCCTGTCCGGTTAGTTTTTAAAAGAAAGAAAACAACATTGACTTGGTTCAAAAAGTTTCTAAATAGATTTGAAGTAAGGACCCAAAAAAAATTAAATCCAAAAAATCCTTCAGAATTTGCACTCGCTCGCCGCGCGATTGCACCAAAATGAACAATTTCCCCAAGTTTCCAAATTACGGCAAGTTGTTATGGATCAATGGCGCGCAGGCACGCGGAAGCATTTGCCGCTGCGGGTATGTTTGGGTAGTGACTTTTTTTAGAATTTCATATCTTTGGGACTCTCGGTCTCGAGTTGAAATTTTCTAGAGGTATTTTGACTCTCGATCCTATTTTTTAGGAAACGAGAGTTTTTTACATTGGAAACTAGCAGGCCGGATTAGCGATTAATGTCTTAAAAATATAGCAGTCGGCGGGCCCAAAATGTAATTGGCCGATTTTTGACCAAAATCATACAGTAACCCTCGAAAATTACAGTAACCCCGAAAAACCTATAGTTTTCCCAGATGCACGACCAAAGTTAGGGGGACCTCTAATTGAACACTTGCCCTGTTGTTTCAGAAGAAATTGAGATATTAGTTTTTGAAACGAACGACGAGTTTTCTGTAGGCAGTATTAAAAGATTTGATTAATATTGTTAAGGAAGCACAAAAAACCCCCTCTATTGAGGCCGCTAATACCATTTAAATTTTTCTTGCTGGTAAATTAAAATTCTCCCTTCACTTTCATGTCGAAAATATTTTTAAAGAAATCCCATTTCAAGCCTGCGAGTATCCGATTTGGCTCATCCTACACATTTTCACATAAATTCATTTCACATAAATTGTTAGAATGAAAATATTAAAACTATACATATGTGCATAGCTGTGATGCCGCATGTAGGTCCCGCAATGCCTTAGAAACCCCCCTAAAATGCCTTAGACACCCCACTAAACCGTAAAAAATTTAAATTTTTAATTTTTCATTTTTTAAAATTTATTTGAAATGAATTTATGTGAAATGAATGGGCCCCCGATTTTGACCAGCCAACCCTTATGAGTTCGCATGAATTTTTTCTGTGTAAAACTTTACAATTTTGCTTGATTTAACTTTTTCCAATCATTTCTAGGATCTAGGAAGAAATGATCAAGCTATTTTCGGATTTATTGCATTTACGAATGCATTTGCGGCCAAACATCTGCTGAACAATCGAGAACAGAATAGAAACATTAGCTTGGTGGGTCTAAAATAGGTTCTGAAAATTTCATAAAATTTTGTTAATCCGAACATGGTCAAAACATCGTCCGAAGATTTTATCGATGTTTTTGATGTTTTGACTATGTTCGGATGAACAAAATATATTGAAACTTTCAGAATGTGTTGTAGAACCTCAACATAATGTTTTAGAATTTAAGTTGTTTTAGTTTCTTTGTAAAAAGTGTCATGTTTGACAATTGTTTGGCTCACTGATCGGCTACAACATTTATATATACAATGGGGTTGCACTGCTGATATGGCATTCTACGAGTGGATCTGGTTTACTCATTCTGCTCCATTTCAGTTCCGGATCTACGATCTCCCTGATGATTCCTTCCGGGACAGAGATGCTTTTCTCGTCGTCCAAACCGTTGATTTTGGGTCTGAGCCAAAGGACCCGGTGTTGCACGAGCTGTTTTGGGACGAAGTATTCAATGACGGTGGAGGGATACCGTAAGTCAGCCGGATGGAAAAAGGGTCTCAAAAGTCAAAATTATTTCATGGGTTTCGAACGGACTGTGATGGGTCCAGGGCTGTATCAAATCAAAATATCGATTTCAACATTTGTCTTTCGATTTCGATTTCTAAAATTTGGAATTCTAAAAAAATAATTTAGACACAGCCTCTGAATGGGTCTTTTCCTCGAAAAAGGACAAGATCATCTATCAAAAACAATTAATTTTTAAACCAACATCTGGCTAAAATTATAAAAAAAAGATATGCAGAATTTTCTGCTATCTGGCCTTCTTACTTGTTCGAATTTCCTTAAAAAATATTTTTATTCAAATAAGTAGTTAAATTCAAGGAATTTCAAAAAACAAAAAAGGCCAAAGGATGTAGACTCTTTTCAAATAAACGACTAGTGGAGACCGGACAATGTTGGAATAAATTTGCCAAAATTAAAAAATTTCAATATCAAAATTTTTATAAAAATTTTGGCAATAAAATTTTGGTTCGTCGCGCTATTGACCATTTTTAACTAGGGTAAACATAGAAGTACTGCGAAAGATATAGGTCTGAAATATGGTAATAGCATTTTTGGACAAATTTCAATGAATAAATATGTAAAAAGTAAAACCCATATGTTTGATGTTTTTTAAGCTTTTTCGTGATGGAAGAATACTACTAATTGAGGATTTGATGATTATGAAGTCGCACTCATTAACTACCGAAATGGATTACGGATCCAAAAGTTGTTGGATTTTATGTGAGTTTATGGTAGCCGAATACATATTATCGAACTCTCCACTCTCCTTTCATAGTCACAGATGCAAAAATTCCTGTGAATGTTCATTTCTTTCTGGAATTTCGAATGCACAATTATTAAAGTTGCACACAATTAATTATTGCTTCTAATCATTTTATTTTCTTCTAAATATTGGCTTTAAAAAATTGGAAAAAATGAATTTTTGAGAAAATTTTTTACTATTAATTACATTAATTACAATAAATTACATCATTTTTCAAATAACTGAACAATGGTGATTATAATTGGAACTGACTGAGGTCAGCGCAATTTCCCATCGGACCAAATTTATCATGGGATTTTTGCCACGGGCAAAAAAGGGTGGTACATCGGTGCTTACCAAGGCATTTAATACATGTAATTATATACTTTTACCATATACAAATGAGAGTTCATTGGGTGGAATTAAAGTCATCCTTGGGCATTGACTGAAATTCTTTAGGCAAATCCTTTTTTTCTGCTGTCTCAGAATGGACTAAAATTCATTTAAAACACATTTTTTAAACTTTTTTAAACGCTATAAAATAATTTTTATTAGCCTTTTTTCGCCTTTGAACCTTTTTTGGAATTTTTGAGCCATTTTCATGCATTTTTAGGAGTAATTTTGCAGATTTTATTTATTCATATTCTTTGTAATTAAGAGCCCAAATCGAAAAATTGAATTTTTCATCATGAAAGAAAAGAAAATAAAAATTGCAAAAATGACTAATTTCTTAAGAAAATCCTAAAATTTTCAAATAAATAGTAGTGGACTTTTACAACGATTTAATTTCTAAAATTTTTCAAAACTCAATGCATTTTACGAAAGCGAACCCTCAATTTTAAATCTTATAGGAACCACCCAGATCATTGTCAGTTTTTTTCACATTTATCAAAGTAAATCAAAAATTTGTTTTTTTCCAGATTACAAATTGACTACTATGGCTTCGGAACCGAAACATTTGCGCCTTGGTCTCCAAATTGACAAATTCTCTGAGTTTGCGCGCACTCTTGGCCAACATCAAGCCAGTCCTACATTGGTCTTCCATCAGTTGACTTGGAAACTTTCCGTTATGCACGGCTTCAATGGCCTTTATTTCAATGTTCAGTGCAACGGCAACAGCACAATTGGTGGTGGGTGAAAGGGGTCATTACGAAAAAAACCGCCATAACCCAAAAGCTTCTCCAAAAACATTTTATTAAAGCTTGCTAGGCCAATAGTTCCAGCGATAAAGTTGTGCAGAATTTTATGCTGATTCGAATGGTATTTTTAATTTTTCGAAAATCGAATGGAAATCTTCGATAATGTCGAAAACTAGGGTTTTTAGGGGATATTTCGAACCTTTTGGCCGAATTTCGAAAAATTAAAAATAACTTTCGAATCAGCATAAGATTTTGCACGACTTTGTCGCTGGAAGTCTTGGCCTAGCAAGCTTTAATAAAAAGTTTTTGGAGAAGCTTTTGGGTTATGGCGGTTTTATTAGTAACTCCCATTATGGCGGTTTTTTAGTAATGACCCAGTACCGTGCTATGTCATTACAAAAAAACCGCCATAACCCAAAAGCTTCTCCAAAAACTTTTTATTAAAGCTTGCTAGGCCAAGACTTCCAGCGAAAAGTTGTGCAGAATTTTATGCTCTATCTTCGGGTATTTTTATTTTTTCGAAATTCGACCAAAAAGTTCGAAATAACCCTAAAAACTCAATTTTTCGGTATTTCGACCAAATTTGGAACTTTCAGGCCGAATTTCGAAAAACTAAAAATACCAGCAGATAGAGCATAAAATTCTACACAACTTTGTCGCTGGAAGTTTTGGTCTAGCAAGTCTTACAAAAAAGTTTTTGGAGAACATACTGAGTTTTGATACTTTTTTTTTAAAACGCCCATTATGATACTTTTTTTAAAACGCCATGGCACCCACCGGTGAAATTCGAAAAACTGAAAAAATTCGACACACTCAGACACATTTGGGTAGTGATCAGTTGGGCAATGATCAGTTGTGCAGCGAAAAAATAAAAAATAGAATTTACCTTAAATTAAAAAATTAAAAAAAAATTATAAATTCTGGTTTTCGATATTTTTATAGCTTTCGAATATAAGTTTTACAAAAATTAACACAGATCCTATATTATCCAATCACTTGTCGGATTTTTTGTAAATTTCAATGACATGGATTTGCATCAGAAATTTTTAAGACTCGGTTTTTTAATTCTTTATTATTGAAATGATCAAAATAATTTTTCATAAAATTTTTTTTGGTTTTAATAAAAAAAAAATTCACCTGTTCTGATTAAATTTTTAAATTTTAACAGGCCTCAGAACTTGTTTTACAAAATTTATTTTCAAAAATACAAATTTAATTTTTTTATTTTATATATCAATCGCCATAAAATAAGTTGGAAAATTTTGCACAAAAAATTAGTGTTTCTATAAAAATTCCGTAACAACTAGGCTATCTATTAAAATTCCGAAAAATTAGGTTGAAAAAAAATTCTATAAAATCCGAAATATTAGGCAAGTTTTTATAAAATTTTCTAAAACAAAGGTCTCTGATTTTTTTCAATTTTCAATTTTACTTGAATTCTATTTGTTTTTTATTTTTTCACTGCCTAACTGATCACTGCCCAACTGATAGGGTCCCTCACAATAATTCTACAACAATGTAAAATAATATCGATGAATTGATTTTTCTAACCTCGACCTCGAGTTGTGAAGCAACCTGTGTAAAGCGAAAAAAAACAATATGCCAATGTTGAAATGGTGCCCGTCATTTGCGCGCCATTCACAATAGCTTCTGATAAAATGAACCTAGTGAGATATGCTTGGTGTCAAAAATAGAGCAAAAAATTAGCTTCAAAATGAGCCAAATAAGCCCACTCGAAAAGGTCCATTCTGAAATAAGGTTTGGCCAAAAAGGTACTGTGAATTTGGACAAAACCAATTACCGTATTCTCTCTAATATAAGGCCTAGGCCTTATATTTTTCGATCACCTTCGAAGGGGGCGCCTTATATTAGAGAGGGACCTTATAATAGAGAGAGGCCTTATATTTTTCAAAGATGTATTTTCGAAAAATTAATTCATTATCAATTGATTTCCATTCAAGAAATTAATTTTTTTCCTGAGAATTTTCAGAATTTTCCCTGAAGAAAATTTTTGAGTTTAAATCAGTGTTGTTCTGATCCACCAAATTATGATCTGATCTGATCTAAAACTGAAAATTTTTGCTCATCTCTAATCTCTCCCCGAACCCCGTCTGAACCACTACTTTTGAATAATTAAATTGATCACTTACGCCAATGTCTATTTGCGAAAATGAATGATGAATTAAATTTCATGTTATAAGCCATTTTATTTTAGAAATTATCTCACTTCTTCAAGCGGGGAGTTTCAGATTGGATCTTTTTTTGGTGATCCGTAATTATCTGACCTGATCTGATCCAGATCATGATCCAGCGTGATCTGGATGATCCTGATCCCGTGGGTCAGATCAGATCAGATCATTTTTGATGATTCAGATAACTGGGCATTGGTTGAAATACCATTATTCATTTTCGTTTCAAATGTTATTTTCAAATTCAATTCTCTTTGGGTTAATATATGGTCACTCTCATAAGTAGGGCCTTATAATAGAGAGGGGCCTTATAATGGAGAGGGGCCTTATATTTTTCGATCACCTTCGAAGGGGGGCCTTATATTAGAGAGGGACCTTATAATAGAGAGAAGCCTTATATTAGAGAGAATACGGTATTTGGGTCATAGCAGCATTTCAAAATGGACCGTTTCGAAAAAGCTTGGGCTTATTTTGCGGTTAATTTTATGATCTATTTATTGACGCCAAAACATTTCTCTATATTGCGTTTAAACTGACAAGTGAATTATTTTTGTTTGTTAGCATCCGGTTGGCCCTTCGGAAAGATACCCTTCCATATAAAATTATTTTCCAGATTTTTTTCATATAATTTGCATTTTTTGTATGTTTGAAAAAACCATAATAAAAACTTCCTAATAGAATTTTCGTTTTTTTTTATTTTTGGCTAAATCTTAAATAGAACTTTCGTGAAGTCCAAAATTCACAGAAAATCGATCTGTTGTTGATTTGGTTAAACAAGTTTAAAATT
This sequence comes from Rotylenchulus reniformis, assembly GCA_001026735.1. NCBI lineage: Eukaryota > Metazoa > Nematoda > Chromadorea > Rhabditida > Hoplolaimidae > Rotylenchulus > Rotylenchulus reniformis. The sequence continues at coordinate 103,871 of LDKF01000117.1, read as the reverse complement.
CTAAAACTGAGTGATAACTTTTTGAGCATCAGTTTTGGTCGGATCAATTTTGATTTCCTTTATCATTGGAGAGTGGTTGTTGGGAATGCATTTAAAATCATTCGTATCTGTCTTTTTTTAAAAAAAAGATTTGTCCTTTTTAGGGGGTACAAGTCTTTGAAAATCAAAATAACCTTTTTTAAAAGTTTTGTCATTTGTCCTTTATTTTGAGAATTTGATAAAATACCTATTATTTACATTTTTGCCAAAATACATATGACAAAAAAACATAATGCAAACCCGAAAAAAAGGATTAAAAGTGATCAAAGTATTTAATAGAAACGGTCTAATTTTCAAATTTTTCTACGGTGGCCCCTGTCGGGACCACCGGTCCCCCCGAGTATTGTGAAATATCATTAAAAATCCAGCAAATGAAAATTCATAAACTTAAAAATCCAAAATTTTGAAAAAATGTGGATCTAAACTACAAAAGTGCCCAATTTATCTCGCTAACTTTTATTTTAAACTTTTAGAAATTTTACGTGCTTGCAATTTTTTCCTGTTACATCCACCGAGAGTGATCACTTGACTTTTGAAAATAATTACGGTTGTGGCCATCGCAATCACAGAATTTCCATTGACAAATCGTGTGAAGTAGCATCGTCAGTAATGAAAGTAGAGCTGGTATTGTTTCTATTATTATTAATTAATTAAACGAAACTCAAGAAAAAGGTGTATAAAATGGTGTATTTACCATAGATAAAATTATAATTTTTTCAAAGAATAAATAATTTTTTTATTTAAAATTCTCTTCATCACAATATTATTCTGAAAGAGTTTACTAATGCTATTGGATCCAGATTAATTTTATTATTTTTTTAAGTGGGCCATTGTGGCGCACGAAGTATGCCACGGATTAGGTTTTACACATGAGCAACAGCGGTCGGACCGTGATCAGTACATCTGGGTGAATCCGAAAGTGGTGGTAAACAAAAAAATTTTATTATAAAATAATCCAATACAAAATTATGATATTAAGGGTCGAGATAATCCACAATTCGTAAAGAAAAACTCCAGCCAGACTGGTCTCGCCTATGACTTCAGTTCGCTAATGCATTACGAGGCTTTTCGCAATGGATTGATGAAATCGAAAAAGTGGGCAGAATTTTAAATTATAAAAATACTAATAAATTAATCATAAGGGGCATCTACTAGCGGGGTCAATTGGATGGGATTTAATAAAAGTTATTGAATTAATATTTCAACTTTTTTAAATTAATTATATTCTGACTGATGAAATTATATTACAGTGAGCCATACGCGATGATCTCGCTAGAGGAGCCGTTCCAACAGTCTATGGTCCGAACCAACCTCAGCTTTAAGGACATCAAAATGCTCAACCAATATTATTGTGGGGTTTAGCATAAAATATATATTAAGGGATGAAATATTTATCAAATTACATCAATTTACAATTATATTTTTTATTATATTACATATTAATAAAAAATAGGTTTATCAAATCATTTATTTCGAAGGCACCAAAGATCATCCATTCCCTGCGGCGGATTCATGCGATTGGAACACATCGATGGCAAAATCGTGCCAAAATGGCGGTTTCCTGGACCTAAAACAGAGTTGTAAAAAATGTCTTTGTCCGCCAGGACTCACAGGAGATCATTGCACTGAACTTGAGATGAGCGGTAAGTTGGCCATTAATTTTTGATGCCAATTTTCATCACTGATCTCAAGATCCCGGATGTGGCAAAACAGAACTGGTGGCCACTCCGAAATCTCAGATCCTCATGTACAAATCAACAGCTAACTCTTCTGCACCTCATAGGTGCATTTGGCGCATAAAAGTACGTCATTTTATTTTATAATTAATTAATTTAATTGGGTAAAAAATATGACTAACAAGTAAGATGTTAATTTGTTTTATATTACTGAAAAAATCCATTATACCGTAGCAATATGTTTAAAAAAGATATTCTAGAAAAATACAATTAATGGATTTTATTTCAAAAAATCAATGCTTTAAATTTTTTAGAAAAATTTCGAGAACGCTAATCAGCTGAATACGACGCGAATATCTATAGAATTCATAGAAAATGGATTAAAGTGTACCGAACCCTGTGAAGAATGGTTGGAGATAAAATACAAAAGCGACAAAACAGCCAATGGTCAGAGTTTGAGTGATAATTTTTCAAATATATGACATTTATAAAACGAAATGATTACATTTATGTAAATTCCCATGAAGGAGCCCATGTTTGCTGTAATTTCACTACAGAATCGGGCGACAAAATGCCACTGATCACAGCGGAGCATTACGAAACGGAGGTGCTATTGATGCTGTATGACCCTTTGAAGCGGGCAAACTTTAATATCAGCTACAAAGCAGGTTAGAGACCAATGGATAAAAAAGCGGGTTTGGAAAGTTACAGGAACCTGTCTGAATTATTATATTAGGCTAGGCCAAATCCAAGGAATAGATTTCTAAAGTTATATAAATTACGAAAAACTTATATTATGTTTTATACTTAGGTAATAAGGTCTCGTGTTGGAAAAAAATTTAAATTTTAAAATAAATCTTGAAAATGGAATTGAAATAACTTAAGCGATTTTGTCAGTTTATTTATTATTTTGCTGCAACGAACCTGTAGGAATAATTATAAATAGCAAAACCATCCATAATAAATTAATTAAAAAATAATTAATTTAAAAACAAATATTCCGAGTTTTTAATTAAATTATAGGAATACTTTTTTATTCGTAAACTTTTTCAAACTATTTAAGGGTATCCAAAAATTAAACCGGGAAAAAATTGCTCAGTTATAATTGTCGGAGAACGCCGTAATCCTGGTATCAATTATGTATGCAAAGATCTCGATGGTGTAGTGATTCCATGTGAAAATCAATCTGCAGAAAACGCACATCTTGGGTGCAATCATTATCGTAAAATGGAGGTATGTTCTTTTTTCTATATATGTTAACTTTGAGAAAAAATCAACCCCCCACTTTTTTCTTTTTCTTATCAAATAATGGATACCTAGCTGAATTAGGGATCAGATGAATTTCGGACGAAGAAAAATTCGAATAGTGCTGTTCAATATTGACCGGTTTTTAATACATATAATCCCAATATTTAAAAATGGTTATTTTAAAAAGTATAATTTTATCAGATAAACGGAATTGAAGTCTTGAGAGATGAAACCAATTGCACGGAACTCAGCATCAAAGAATTAAGGATGATGTCCCTTGAAGAGTACCACGATTGCCAGAGATGCACCTCGGAAGTTATCAAACGCGATCCGAACTGCATGGAAATCACAAGGAGATGGTGTTTGGTCAGTATTATATCTATTCCAATTTCATATTAAAAGAATGCTGATTATGCCAATTTGACAAATTTGGAGGGAAAGTTAAATCCATTTTTATTTCTCAACAGGAAACGGATGAAGGGGATCAATGGTATTGGAAAAATGCGGTCGGTGATTTGATTCGGCTCAGTAGTGATGAGTGCCGGATCCGTAATGATGATGAATGATGCCTAATAAGCACCGAACCTTGCCGTATATTTGCTTTGCGCACTTTTGTTTAATTTTTTATTTTTATACTTTGGTAATTTTCTGCCTATAAATTTGAGTAATTTTCAATATATGGAAAAATTAAAAAAATTTTAAATTTTAAACGCAATAAAATTTGAACTCAAAAATAGTTTCTATCTATAGAAATAAATTTTTTAATTAAATAATTTTAATTAAATAATTTTGTTAATTCTAATTAAATGTTATCCTCGAATAATCAACAATCAAAAAAGCTGCTGAAGAGAAATTTTTCACATAAAATAGAGTAGTTCTGGTTCATTCCTTAAAAATTCATCAAAACTTTAAAAAATGTGCCATTTTTCCAAATTCCTTTGCAAGTGGGCATTCCTTAAACATCCATCAAAATCCAAAATGCTTAACCAGTAACAAAATGCCCAAGGATTACGAAATCACTTTGGTAAATAAAAAATAATCTCTAAAAACATTAAAATAAAACTTATTAAATATAAGAAATAAAGATTACCCGAAATTTTGGCGCCAGACATCCGAAAAAGAATTTGGTCCGCATCCAAATTTATTTGATTATAAAAAAAGTCATCATATATAGTCTTTAAAATTTAATCCATATAAAATTTACATTTGAAATTATTTTGGTCTCCAAAAAAGTTTTAAATTAATATGTCGAATTCCGGCATCTCAAAATTTAAAAATTAACCATAATAAATATTAAAGAAGGACACTATTCTTTGTCAGGATCTGTTGATGTAAATTTCAAGTATGCATCTAAATTTTACATCAACGCTTGTTTGGCAGTTTATGAAGGGTTTAAGATTTAAAAAAATGGGATATAATAAATTTTAAAAAAACTCAAATTGGCCCATCTGCACTTTTTGGTTGAAAATGGTTATTGACTTTAATTTTTTGTTTGATTTAGCGTATTCAATTTTTTCCCCGTTTTTAGCTGCTTTAAATCTTGGAAAGTAAAGTATTTTTATTTTTATTTTTCTGATGTGTTGCATTTTTACTGACCATTATTTAAAAAAAAGATTTCAATCATTTCCTGCTGTAAAATATGAATTTAGCAATAATATATATTATGAAAGAGCTTGTTGTAAAAATATAGTAAAAAAATAGCTAAAAAAATGAGCCTATATCCCCATTCAAAAAAAACTGGGATGAAAAATGCAATTTTTTGATTTCAAAAAATAATAATAAATAAAATTGATTCAAAAAATATATAAAATCGAAGTGTTAATATTTGTGATTGATCAATGGGAGAATGCGATTGAGGAAAATAACTCAGCAGTCCACTGTTGTCAACGGATGCACCCGGGCCCAACGGATGGAGGGGCCGGGATTTGGATGAACATCTCCAGAAAAAAATTCTCTAAAAGGAGAATCCGACACAAGTTGGCTGGATCAGCTTGGTCGGCAGGCGAAAAAACCACACGGGAGCCCGACGATGTTGTCTGAGGAGGTATAGAGAAGGTTTTGTCGGCCCTTGGCCCCTTTCGGGGGTGGACCCGCTCCGTATAAGCGGCCGACGTGAAGCCCGATCTATGCAGTGGTGTACCTGTCCATTTTGGTGGGCCTGGGGATGCGCAAGCGTCTGTTGTTTTTGCCCTATCTGATTTCCCAGGTAGATTTAAAAAAAACAAATTTTCACAATTTATCAGAAAAAGAATTTCTTAACAAAAAACAATTTGTATATAGGCATAAAATGATTTTCGTAATGGAGGATGATACCTATATTGCAAATAATAATCCGTTTAACTAAAAAATAAGCAGAATATTATGTCTGTATTTAGTAGTGTTCGGCAAAACGATGCGGGTCTGGCCAGCATGTGCTGACCACAAAAACCCGACCAGCAACAACTAGCATCGAATTTTGTTGCTGGCCAGTACGAGTTTTTGCTGGTTTTGGTTTTTTTCAATTTACCCAGTTCAATTATAGAAAAATGAAAAAAAATATGCAAAAAATCATTTTTTTACTATTTGTCACATTCTCACTTTTACCACTCTCTCACCTGTCGATTTATCAAAAATTTAAATTTAAGGTACTTATTGGGGTTGGGTTGGGTCCAGGAAACAGGGAGGTACCCAGGAATTTGGATGGGGGGAGGACAGAAGCAAAAATTTTGCTCCGAATTTTTTCTCCGAAGAAATTTTTGAAAATATACGTCCTTTTGCTAAGAAAAGGCAAATTCTTTTGAAGAAATTTCAGCGTATTTTGGGGCGCCGGCGGTCCCGATAGGGGCCGCCGGAGAAAATTTTGCAAATTTGGACCAGTTACTTGAGAAGATTTGTTAAATTTTTGCGATTTTTTCCTCTTTTTTTTAATTTTTTTCTTCCTTTTCTCCACAACCAGCAAAACCAGCAAAAACCCGTCATTTTTTCTAAAAGAATGATGCTGGTCTGGGGCCTATTTCAATTCACATCGAGTGTGGTGCGGACCCCTTTATGGCACTTTGGAAGGGAGTTTCTCGCCCCTATGAAGGGAAGTGAGATGAGTGCAAAACATGCCGCGTAGCTCAATTGGTTTGAGAGCACTCCCCGGATTGGAGGGATGTGGGTTCGAGTCCCGCCGTGGGTAAACGTTTTGCACTTTCGCAGAGGACCTTGGCATCACATTCTCGACTCGACGTCGAGTCAAGTCTAGACGTCGAGTAAATGGATTCTGTTTCAATTAAAAATCGAGTAAAACGCTCGACATCGAGTAAATTCGTAGAGTTTTTGTTTCAATTGACACTCGACTCGAGATCGCGTCGAGAAGTCGAGTAATCGAGTAAACACGCCCCTTTTTTACTCGACGTCGAGTATTCCTTTTTCAATTACACTCGACATCGAGTCGATTACTCGACGAAAACAGCCAAAAATCAGTAGGTGGTCGTGACCACCGACGACCCTCGACGAATTCTCGTCGAGTAAAATGTTGTCCCCGGAAAACTCCTCCATGCTTGAGAATTATTTGTGGATCATTTTGCGAAAAATATAGAATAAACTATGCTCTATCTAACCATATGAAAATCATTTAAAAATATTGGTTGATGAATTTTTTTTTNTTGTACCGGGGGACAATTTTGTATCCATCAAAAGATCATTTTTTCTTATCATACCTATTTCTTCTCAACCCATGGGAAAGGACTCGGGTGGACATTTGGACGTCATTCATTATCACTATAAATTTTTATCTTCGTTAATCATCAGCATCATAATTACTTATAGGTAGGAAAGATTTTTATATATGTACTAAACTTAATTAAAAAATGAATAAATAATAATAAACACATGAGGATCTAAAACCCTAGTTAAGTGGATTAAAGACCGAACTGCAAAATCATATCTAGGACTTAATGAAGCTCAACTCTGAAAAGACCCGTTTTATTGGTTGTACGACATTTGCGGCTCTCGCCATAATACGGTGCCAATCAACCCTAGAAAAAAGGATTTGATAGAAAAAATAGAGCAAATAATTAGCTAAAATGAAAACTAAGCACCCTTATGGACCATTATGAAAAAAGAAATGGCCAAAATAATGATATGAGTTTGGCCAAATTCAGAGTATTTTGGCCATAACTTTTTTTCAAAGTGGAACAATTTGGGTGATCTTTGGTTCCTATTTTGTAGCTAATTTTTTGCTTGGCACCAGGCACATATCTACTCATTTTTCTAGATATTTCTGCTTCTATCCATTGAGTTATTTTTATTAAGGATGAAATTTGCTTCACTTTTTGCATCCCATAATTTGCTGCTATCCAACGTACTTTGTGTAGCTTTGGTGGTTTCATTCGACGGGAAATTGCCCCGTGTCCCGGACCCGTCCTTCCCACCGCTGCCCTATGAGTTCCAGCTGAAAGTGGACAAAAGTTGCCAAAATTTGCTCTACATGGGCACCCGTGTTTGGACTGTCATGTCGGATCAAGCCTTCATAAATGTAAGTGTAGGCATTAGAAGTGAAATAGTATTTCTATTTCTTATTGCATCTGGATTTTTTATAATTTTCCTGCTTAATCTAAAGATTTTCGAATGATCCAGGGGTTAGATAACACGTGCTTATTTCGAATCTGATGTTTAGAAATCAGGCTTTTTTTAATTGGTCAAATATAGGATATTTTTTGAAGAAAATTCATGTATAATGTGCCGACTCTCCGATAGTAACCACCGGATAAAATTTTGAGAATTTGTAACGTATTTTCTTAAGAAACGGTTATTTTTTGGGAAAAAAGATTTTATCAAAATTCCAAAAATAGGTTACAAACTTATTAGAAATAATTTCATTAAATTCAAAAATTTTCAGAACTACTTAGGGGATTACGGATTTATTATGGATTTTTTTCAAAAAACCCTTAATCGTAACCCAAACCCCATAATTTTCGTACTAATCCTTTTATTCTTGGGATTAAATCAATCTTCTATTAATTTAAATAAAATTTAAAATAAAGTTAACATAATATTAATGTTATTTTTATTTTATTATCATTTTTATTTTGTCCAGTTCTTCGGTGACTGCAAACAGATGGAGCGGGGTTTTTGCAAGAGTACAAAGCCAAACTCCTGGCAAGTCAATACAACCGAGTCCCTATTGTTTTACCATCGGACCATCAGCGGTGTTTGGGTCGCATTGGGCGACAAGCGACAGTACCAAGCCAAATGCACCAGGCCCTTCCTACACGGTTCGCACAACAAGTTCATTGATTCAATTTTTCAGAATAGCGGCGAAAATTAAGGATTTATTACGGATTGTAACTTTATAGGGTTGGGCACGGGGAGGATTTGGCAAAAATCGAGGACGGGGATGATTTAGTAGAGTATACCTATTAAAGTTTTAGACATTTTGATAAAACACGTACCACTGTCACGTACCATTAATCAGCGGGACACGTATAACGTAGTCAGGTAATAAAAAAAAGTGAAAGTATTGGTACTGATGAATTCACTTGTCATCAAAAACAGTACAACATACTTCATTAAGTTCGTGTACGTAAATGGAAATTTTGTGAAAATATGCACCAGTGCTACGTACCGTACTCGAGAGTACATGTATGAAGTAATCACGTACAACGGTACGAGAGTTAGCACATGTCATCAAAAAACCAGTATATTCATAAAGTTTATGTGCGGCCTACGGTATGTTCTAACTCTATTATATATACCT
>LDKF01000117.1:53338-83850 GCA_001026735.1 Rotylenchulus reniformis | reverse complement strand
ATACTCTATTAGGACCCCATGGGGTCTTATTTTTCAACCCCTCTGGAGAGTGGGGGTCTATTAGAGGTTTACATTAGAGTTTCTTCAGAGGATTGGAGGGGGTCTATTGAAGGGGTGGGGTCATAATGGGAGGTGGGGACTTAATAGAGGAAATACGATATTTCTATAGAAAACTTGAACCTTCACAGTTTTTCTTTTTTTTCTTTCCTGCTTCTTCTTCTTCTTCTCCTCATCGCTTTTGTTTCCAATTTTAGAAATATCAAAATCAGCTGGATGATTTTCACCTTTCGTGCCATTTCCCCAATCTCCGACATCTTGGACTCGACCTTCCCGTCCAAAATAAAGTCGCCCCTCTTCCCAGTCGCTTGTCCGCCCACCTCCGTTCACTTTACTTGAGAGGTGAACTGCCAAGGATTGACCAAGGGTTGGTTTTTTAGGTGCTGGGTCGTTACAAAAAAAGTGCCAAAACCCAATATGTTCCCCAAAAACTTTTTGGTTAGACTTGTTAGACCAAAACTTCCAGGGACAAAGTTGTGCAGAATTTTATGCTCTATCTGCTGGTATTTTTAATTTTTCTAAATTCGAACAAAAACTTTTCGCGAAATACACTATTTTCGCGAAATACACTATTTTCGCGAAATACACTATTTTTCTTAATTTTCGAAAAAATTCGAACTTTTTGTTCGAATTTAGAAAAACTAAAAATAATTCAAACAGAGCATAAAATTCTGCACAATTTTACTTTTTATACCTTTTGTCTAACAAGTCTAACCAAAAGTTTTTGGAGAACATATTGGGTTTTGGCACTTTTTTTTGTAACGACATAGCACCGTTTTTTATTTTTAGGGCCAATTTCATAAAAATTATGACCAGGATAATTAATCATTTTTGTCAGGAAAAGGCGGGCGATTATCTAGGCCATAATTAGTCTTGTGTTATTATACCAATTTAATGTGTATAGACTCATTTTTGGCTACTTTTATGCTCTATCTTTTGACACTTTTCCCTGCGTTTAATAAGGGGAACAATCAAGGGTCGAATTGTCTGGAGATCGGAAAATCCTAATGGGTTGTTGGATCGGTACCCAGAATTGCAGGCAGGCAAACTATCAAATTTTAAATTTTAAATGTTTCGTCCAACCAGCCAAAAACCTACGTTTCGTCCAAAACAAATTAAATATCATAGGGCCAATTTCATAAAAATTATGACCAGGATAATTAATCGTTTATTGGATGGTTAGATATCTTTAAAAACTTTTCCGGCATCCCGGCTATGCACATATTCTTTGCGGGTTCTACATGCGGCATTCCGGCTATGCATATGATGGTTTGGTTTTTGGCTAATTGGCCGAAACGTAGGATTTTGGCCGACTGAAGGAAACGTCAGTTGGACGAAACATCGTCGCTCCTTTAAACCATAAACCACCAAAATCAATAATCTTGCAATTTCCTTGTCCTGAAATTTTTTTAGAAACCTTGATGTAGATTCTATGTAAATTAAAATATTCTCGCTATCTTGCTCACAAATTGTCAGCACCCTCGAAATCCCCGGACGAGGCAGCGAATCATGAAAAAAGATGATATAATTTAAAAAAATTCACGACTAGCAAACTGCAAAATTTTTTACATTTAAAGATCAGAGTGCAGAAAAATTCGAATTCGTAACAGAAAATTTACGGCTTTTTCATTTTTTAGCCCTGTGAACCAATTGATGACAAGAGTGGAGACGGACTGTCCAAAGCTCGCGGCGCTCTACTTGGAAGGAGTGCATTATGATGAACCACAACCAATGTTGTGCCAAATTGCCAGATTGAAAAAGTTGTTCTATGGGTTTGAAAAATTTATCAAATTTAGAGCTGGTTTTTGGTAATCTCAGGCCGAATTTTGTAGATTCCATATAATCTAAGGCATACATATAAAGACAAATATTTCGATTTACTAACTACTCCAAAAATTGCCAGTCCTTAATCCGGTGCTGGGTTGTTTTTCAAAAAGATCAATATGGGCGATTTATAATTTTTTTATATCGCCCGTTTTTGAGATTTGATAATTTTTTTTATAAAACGACATACCTAGTACCCTTAATCCTTTGGCGGTGCTGATTGTGAGTCGTTTGATCCGAAAGTGCAAAAATAGATTTTTTTGCTTATATACTACAAAACGTCCAAAAAATAATAAATACCAAAATATCTAAAATTTAACAAATCTTAAGATGTTAAAAATATAATGTTTTTTTTAATTTTGGTACTTTATGACTCCCTTTTAATTTTAACCAACCATTACCGTAAAAAAATTAAAAGGATTTCATGAAGCGAGAATGCCATTAAATTTATTATAACAAAACAATCGAATGCCGTTCGTGTAGCGGTTGTTTTCGATATCAGGTTCAAATCTCGATGTGACAATCTGATTATTTCTTTATTAATTCGTTAGAAAAGTTTTATGCAACTTCATAAATTTAGCTGCTGATTTCCTTCCGATACCCTACAATTGTAATTTTGGCCTAAACACTTTCGTAAAAATTATGATCAGTATGATATGTATTTTTTTATTTAGAATTTGTTAAATTTTAGGTATTTTGGTATTTATTAGATTTTTAGACGTTTTGTAGTATACAAGCAAAAAATCTTTTTTGCACTTTCGGATCAAATGACATAGCACCTCCTTTAGCATTCAAAAAGGACTAATTTGTCAAGAAATTAATTTTTTTTTAATTTAAGCCTCCGTTTCCTCCACCTTCCCATGAACTATGTTGATGTGCGTCCCGAATCTTTGTGTTCGCTTTTGGCCAATTTGCCGCATCTACTTGCCCTCCAATTGGATCTTGTGGTCTTTAAGGTCAAAATTTATTTTTTGGCATCTTCTGTTCTATCAATCAATTTTCTTGAATGTTCGATAAATCTCCACCATATTAGGGGAATTTTTTTAATTTTAAATAATTTGTACCCTGTGACATTGTTCAGGACTTGTGCAGTTAGCCCGCTGGAATTTTTCGGAATTTTTCCTTAACCAAAAGTCAACCGGTGGGGTTTTTTTACACGAGCTGACTTTAATCTGATATCAGATTTTTCTTATGGTTTCATAAAATCCATTTTTTGCCATCTTTTTACCTTTTCGAGGTTTTTGTAAGTATGATGCTATTCAAAATATATTAAAAATAATTCAAAATCATACATAGATTTGACCTCCGGACTTCTAAAATTGGTATTGTTATAAAAATTAATCAATTAATAATTTAAAAAATTCCGGGGAGCCGGTAAACTACAAGTAGTTATTCGTTTTTGCTTAATTAGTGTTAGCTCTTTCTTAGAAATCGGAAAAATTTCAAAACCCGATTCTGGGGGTTGTGGTTCAAAAAGCTGGTTTTCTGGGAATTTCTGGGTTAAAACCCAGAAAACCCCAAACCTAGAAAAACCCAGACGCAGAAAAAAATCGGAAACCCCAGTTCGATCTCTTTCGCTGCTTGACACATTCGTTTGTTTTGCAATTTTCTCCAATTTTAAAATTTTTTAGGATCTTCCGGATGTGTTCCGGTCTCCGACCTTCCGTCGCCTTGTCCATCTGAGTCTTCTTCTTGGTTTTGGCAATTTTGACAACTGCGAACCCATTGGTCTTTTGGCCACTGTTGCACCCAAACTCCGCTCTCTCAATTTGAAATGCGTTTTGGGTTCATTCGAGAATTTGGACATGGACTACGCCCATACGATTGGATGCCAGCTGCTAAAGATAGCCCAGAACGGCATTTTGGAGGTACATTGAATTCCGGAGTTTTTTTCACTTCCGAGTTCAAGATTTTGCTAAAAAACGGAAAAATCCGGATTTTTTTTGTAATTTTCTTGGGAGGGCAAACCGGATTTTCCCGCCGCCCCTCCCCACCTCGAAATAATCCGAAGAATTCAGAAATTTAAAGAAAAGATTTCTTAAGTAAATGTATTTTTTTTCAAAATTCTCTCAGGCATCATTTTTATAACTTCATTGGATTTTTGTCGCATTATCATTTGTTTTATGGTTTTTTTTCAAGTTATTTTTTAGCAGCCATGACGAATAATTAAAAATCATTATATTTGGGATTTAAACTTAATTTTTCTTTATCGAATAATTAACCATTTAGAGCAAAAAATTTAAGGAAATTTCGGAGAAATTCATTTCCGGATTCCTTCATTCTAGTAATTCCAAAAATTTTCACTTCCAAATTCTGGAGTCAGAAATTTTAAATACTTCCGAATTCCGATTCCTTCCGGAATATAAATTTTACTTCCGTGGGCCTGATAGGCTCCAAATGTGATTTAAATAGATCTCTTTTCCGAAAAATAATTATCCAAAGCCCTGTCGAATCATAAAAACAAAAAATACAACTTTAAGGATTGATTTATCTATCTGAAGTTATTTCGAATTTATATAAAAAATTTAGCATTTGGATGTGCGATTTGCATCGTTTACAAACGAGGAATTTGATCAACTTCTTCGAGCCTGTCCGGTTAGTTAAAAAGATAAAATTTACATCAAATAGATCCAAAAATTCCTATTCGATGATTAAAGTTCACTGGTAAAAATAGGACTCAGTAAAATCTTAACTCAAAAAATCCTTCAGAATTTGCGCTCTATCGCTGCGAAACTACACCAAAATGAGCAGCTTCCCCAAATTGTCGAGTTGCGGCAAATTATGGTGGATCAATGGCGCAACGGCACGCGGAAGCAGTTGCCGCTGCGGGTATAGTCAGAGAGAGTTTTTAGTAGAATTTGTTAATCGTTTAGTGTGCTAGAGAATTGGGTCTCTCGAATCGAGATTTTTGTCGAAGTTTTTTTTGACTCTCGATCTCGTTTCTCGGATAACGAGTTTCGGAAAACGAGAAATTTTTACCTTTGTTATTCTGCGATTTCTTTCTAAAATGATGAAAAAAATTTAATTATTTTTATTAAGGAATAATCCTAAAATCGCAAATTTTTCTCTGGAGGTCACCTATATGCTGGTGATAAATTTAATTCTGTACTGTTAATATTGTTCAATGAAGTTTATTCATTCTGCTTCATATCACAGTTCCGGATCTACGATCACCCTGACGATTCCTTCCGGTACAGCGATGCTTTCCTCGCCTTCCAAACTGTTGATTTTGCTTCTGCGCCGAAGGACCCGGTGTTGCACGAGCTGTTTTGGGACGAAGTGTTCAATGACGGTGGAGGGATACCGTAAGTTAGCAGAGATGGAAAATAGGGTCCCAAAATTATTTCATTAGACTGATTTCGAACCAACTGTGATGGGTTCAGGGCTGTAGCGAAAGCTCGATTTCAACTTTCGAATCCAAAAAATTTCGAGTTGTTCGATATTTAATTTTAAAATTTTTAATTTTGAAAAATTTCTTTTTACGACACACTGGGTGGGTTTTTTCCTCGAAAAAGGATAGGATGTTCCACAAAACAAAAAATTTTTTAAAGCCATCTGCAACGGTACACCCCGTTTTGTGGTGGGCCGGTTTGTGGTGAAGAAAATTCCATTATACAATACGAAATATCCACAAGGACAAAATCCCATTTATATGAAATAATCTCTAATAAATTCAATAAAATTTTTAAAAAATATTATTAAAACAAATAATTTTTTTTGTTTTTAATTCGAAAATTTAAAAAATAGTATTCATTATTTTTATTAAAAATATTGTAAAAACAAATAATTAAAAAGAATAATACTAATACTTTTTAAATGTTTAAAAATGGTTTTTAATATTTTTAATATTTTTTTATTTTAAATATTTTTAATAAATATTTATTTTTATTGATAAATTTGGAAGTTGTGATTTTGATCTTTCGTTATTATATTAAAATAATTTATTTGTTTTTAACAATATTTTTTTAAAAAAATTATTCAATTTTTTAATTATTCAATTTTTTAGAGATTATTTCATATAAATGGGATTTTGTCCTTGTGGATATTTCGTATTGTATAATGGAATTTTCTTCACCACAAAACGGCCCACCACAAATCGTCCTGTTCCGATCTGTAATACTCTAAAAAGAAGATATGCAGGAATTTTAATCTATATTTGAATTCCCTTTAAAATGATTGAATTTCCACTAAATATGAAGATTCAAATAATTAAAATCAAGGAATTACGAAAAAAAAATTAGGTTGTCTCTTTTCAAAGAAACGACGTAATGGAGACCGGACAATACCAAAATCTTGCCAAAATTTATTAATATCAAAATTTTTATAAAAAATTCGGAAGTAAAAGTTTGGTTGGCAAAAATGGAAGTACTACAAAGGATTGGTCTAAGTAATTTGTTAATGGACTTTAATAATTATTGGTGGTTATAAATATTTTTAGGGATCTGTCAATGAATAAATAAAAATTAAATGATGCATTTAAGCTTTTTCGTGATGGAAGAATACTAGTAATTGATCAAGCATTTGATTATTAAGAAGGTGCACTCATCTATTGTCGATCTTATTAGCAGAATGTCCAAGATTTATTATGACCATTTTTCTATTGTTGTGCATGTTGAATAAAAATGAAATGAATTTTGCAAATGGATTACGGGTTCAAAGACTGCGAATTTCTACAAAAGTTATTGGATTTTTAATATTGTTCCTAACAATAAGTACATATCAATTCCCAAACTTTCTAGCTCTCTTCTCTCTCTCTCTCCCTCTCTCCACAACATGATGTCAAAATTTCCAAAATCAAAAAATAAAACCTTGAAAATACAAATTATTTCTGGCTTATCAAGTGCAATTTGTTAAAAAATAAGTGTATAATGCAAAGAAATTTCCTCCAATAAAATTGGAAAATAAATAAGCGATTCTCCCATTTTTTTGGAATTTCCTCACACATACGCAGAAAAAAATACCCCAAAATTTGCCATTTAAAAAAAATTCTTCGGCTGCAAATTTGTTTTTGACTGTTCACAGTCTAACATTGATTTACTTATTTCCAATCTAATTTTCCAATTCTACTACATACATTGAAAAATATGATATATGGAACAAAATTGTCCAAATAAATTGAATTTCATAAATTGTATTATTTTTGAGTTGTTTTTCTATGAATTCTTATTAATTTTTTTTTGCTATATAAAAATTCTTAATAATTTTTTTTGTTATTTTTTGCTTTTCTTATGCTCAAAAATTTTCGATCATCACCTACTTTAGCACTTTCGCTATTTCCCGAAATTTCTAAAGCTTTCCCGAAAATTCTTAAAAACCGAAAATTTTCGATTTTTTTTTGAAATTTCTCAAATTTACCTTAAAAAGAATCTTGCACATATTTATTGCTCCTTTAACCATTTCTTTTCTTCTAAAAATTGGTTTTAAAAGTCGAAAAAAATAATTTTTATGAAAATTAAAAGCTCAGGGCATCATTTTTGAAAATAATGAACATTTGCTGATTAGAACTGAGGTCACAGGGCAATTTCCCATGGGACCAAATTTATCATGGGATTTTTGCCTCAGGAAAAACAGAATCCATCAGTGCTCACCAAGACATTTAATACTTATATAAAAGTATTTATTCCATATACATAAGTAAAAAGGTACATTTGGTGGAATAAAAGTCATCACATGGGCTGCACTTATTATCCATAATACGCTGCTGATGAGTAGGGCTTGAAATTTAAGAGGCAAATGCCTTTTTTCCTGCAGATTTAGTATGGTCTAAAATTCGGTGCTATATCATTTCCAAAAAATCGGTAATTTTTTTGTAGAAGAGGATACTATAAAATGATTAAAGAGACAAAACGATTAAATCCACAAATAGCAGAGATAAAGTTAAAAAAATAAAACTCAAAATTTTTAAATTTTATGAGTCAATAGATCCATCTAAAAAAAATTATTTTCGACACCTGTTAAGCACTAATTTTTAACATTTTTTGGTCCATAAATTCTATATTTTCGGTGATGTAAAAAATTTCTTCAGAATATTTTCATCGAATTTGGTGCCGTGGTATCAATTTCCATGGTGTGTGATTAGTGGGATTACCATGGAATCAAAAATTAAAAATAGACCAAATTTTTTTTTAAAGAATAGACCAAAATTTCACAAAAACATTAGTAGATTTTTAATGATTTAATTTTAATATTTTTAAAACTGAATGGATTTTATGAAAGCAAAAACTCTATTTTAAATCTCGTATGAAATCTGATCACTGTATGTTTTTCATTTATAAAAGCAAATCAACAATTTCTTTCTCTCTAGATTTAATTGAGCTTCTATGGCTTCAGAACCGAAAGATCTTCTTATTCGTCTCGAAATTGACAAATTCTTTGAATTTTCGCGCAATCTTGGCCAGCACCGAACCAGTGCCCCGCTGGTGTTCCGTCAGTTGACGTGGAAACTTTCCGTGGTGAATGGCGTGAATTGCTTTCATTGCATTGTTCAGTGCAACGGGAACCATACAATTGGTGAGTGAACGAAGACAATGTGAAAAATTAAAAACTCAAACAATACCAAAGTCATAGAAACTTCGACAATAATGTTAAAAATAATACTGATTATAGATCCATCTATTTTTTACCTCGAGTTAGGAATGAGACCAATTTATGAAACGATTACGGGGTCAGGTCAAAATTTTTCAAACTTTTTCAAAATTTTTCTTCCCGGTATTGGGTCAGGTCAAAAGAACCCAGATACTTTCTTCCGCCCAAAAAAACTTTTTTTAGACATTGCTAGACCAAAACTTTAAAAAGCAAAAATGTGCAAAATTTTAAGTCCCCACTTTTTGCCTTTTTGGTTTTTCGAATTTCCTTGAAAATTTTTGAATTTTTTGGAATTTTTGTAAAAATGAAAAAACGAAGTTTTTTGAAAATTTCAAAAGTTTTCGGGGGAATTCAAAAAAAATAAAACAGGCTAAGAGTGGGGCCTTAAAATTCTAAATCTTCTTCTTTTATTATGTTTTCGGGTTCTACCAAACATAAAAAAGTTTTTGGCTGAAGGGAAGTTTTTGAGTTCTAATGAACTTTTGAGGTGTGGCCCCCGTCACTATAGTTGGGTTAAAATGAAGTTAAACGAAACATGCTTGGTGTCAAAAGAGCAAAAAAATTAGCTACAAAATGCGCCTAATAAACCCATTCGAAATGGTCCCTTCTGAAATAATATGTATGGCCAAAAATTTGGTCTTGGCCAAATTCACAGAAATAGGCCTATCATTCAAATACCAAATTATTCGCCTCAAAAATGATCATTAAGCTCCCGACTGGAGCTGTGTTGCCAATGTGGCTTGTATTGTGCCAGGAACTTCCAGTGGCCTACGCCTCAGAAATGCGCAGCGAGAACACACATTCAATGCCAAAAACAACGAATGCGGATTAGTGTTTGAAGGAGTATGAGTAGTGCTGGGTCATTACTGAAAAAACCGCCATTATGGGCCGAAAACTTTTTTAAGATTTGCTAGACAGAAAATATTAAAAGCCTTTGTTCAGAATTTTATGCCCTATCATCTGGTTTTTTTTTAATTTTTCAAAATTCAAATAAAAATTCGAAATTTTCGCGAAATGCTCTTTTTGCGATATTTTTGAATAAATTCGGACATTAGTTAGAGTACAAAATTCTGCACATTGACTTTTTATATTTTCGGTCTAGCAAATCTTAAAAAAAAAGTTTTCGGCCAGCTTGGCTCATAATGACGGTTTTTAGGTAACGACATAGCACCGTTTGAGTATAACATACAAGGGAACATCCTGATCTGTGACCACTCAGATCTTAATTTAACTCTGCCTATCTACAAGATAGGCAGAGTTAAATTAAGATATGAGTTGTCACAGCTCGGGATGTTCCTGATCATTAATCATTTTATCATTTAAACATTTTTCCCACAGATTCCTTTTAATCAAGAGGACACACTTGTTGTGCAAGCATTGATCTATCCGTCAGTTATACGCATACACAGTCTAAGGTGAATTATAATTTTTTTTTAAATCTGAAAAACCATTATAAATTAATGGAATAACCTTCCAACTTACAAATTAGAAATTGAAGTATTAAACCAATATAAAGAACGAATTTATATAAGTTGTCTAAAATGTTTAGCCATTCAGAAGAAAAAGAAATAATATTAAAAAACCCATTTTTGAATGCAGGACTCCTTTTCGCTAATCCATAGGCTCCATATCATATATTTTTAAATAATTTTTTATACATTCATTAAGCCCGGAAAAGTCTTTGGAGCAATTTGTTGCACATGCCCTGCAGCTGGAAACCCGCCGTGAGGTATTGCGCAACTCCATTATGGGACCAAAAATCGGAGTAAGAAAAATGATCCATAAGAAATACAAAGGTGAAATCAGGGTGTTGGAAAATCAAAAAAATGCAATGTTTATGAATCAAACTTAACAGCCTTTTTGAAGCTGGCCGTATAATCGGGGTCAGGTCCCAAGATGCCAGGACCGAAGATCCCAAAAAATTCCCTTCAAACAAAAACTAACTTTTTTTTAGACGTTGCTAGGCCAAAACAATAAAAAGCAAAAAGGTGTAGAATTTTAAGGCCCCACTTTTGGCCTTTTTAGTTTTTCGAANTTTCAAAATTTTTCAGGGAAATTCGAAAAACTAAAAAGGCCAAAAGTGGGGCCTTAAAATTCTACACCTTTTTGCTTTTTATAGTTTTGGCCTAGCAATGTCTAAAAAAAGTTTTTGTTTGAAGGGAATTTTTTGGGATCTTCGGTCCTGGCATCTTGGGACCTGTAGCCGTATAATCATTTTTTGTTGTAAAAAATTCAACGGAGATACCGTATTTCCTGTATTAAGACCCCGGGAATTTATTTTTCAACCACGCTTCAGGGGGGTTTATTTTTCAACCTGCTGAGCGGTGAAGAGGGGGGGGGGCACTATCTTTTCGACCCCGTTTTTAAATGATGAAAGTGGACGATAAATGTTTTCGTGTTGATACATAAGCATAAAAGCTAGTCAAAAATTTTTAATTCATTGGCTAAATTTCTTCATAAAACGCAAAAAATTTGTCAGTTTTTTAAATGATCAAAAGGGCGGAATTTCTCCTCTAAATACCTTTTTTTCTTCATCGAAAAGAAAAATTTGATGAGGAAACTGATAGAATCCCCGTGGGTACTAATACAGGGGAGTAAATGGGCTTTTAGATTTATTCTCGATCCTTTTAAGGCAATTTCCTGAATAATATTTAAGTCCAAAATTCAAAACACTTCTTCTTCCAATTTTTTCTAATTTATTTACGATTTTTTCATGGATATTTTTCCATTATCCAAGAAATTTTTTGATTAATGACTGTAAGTTGCAAAATTTTAAATAATTTTTCGTCCAATTTAGCGTGTAGAAATACCATCCGAAAAGTATTGGAATGTTGCTGAGGGACCCCTCGAGTTTGGCGAGAATGGGCTGGTCACTACAAAAGGCAATTTAACAGAAAAAAATAATATTATTTTTTGTATTTTTTTATTTTATTTTTTTTATTTAGACTCTGATTATGGGGTGATTCGTACTATGGAAACGTTGCCTTCCAAACAACACGGAATTTTGCATTTTGAGCTGAAAATCATTAAATTTCCTTAGTAAGTAAAATTTGAATAGAAAAACTGGATAGATTTATTTGGTATTCATGTATGTAGTTTTTTTAAAATTTTTCCCGATTTTTTGAGAATATTTTAAAAATATCCTCCTTATGTAGTGTAGATAGCTAGGATAGGAAGGTGTAGAGCAGCAGATTGCAGCAAAAAATTCTAGTAGATTAGAATTGAAAATCACTTAGTAAATCGTTCGTTTAGAATCATTTTTTTTGGATTTTTTTGAACTAACTATATCAATATTTTGAAAGGCAAATATATTTATGATCTTTACGCATCTTAAGGCTTTTTAATTTTTTACATCTTATGAATTTTTTGAAAATTTACAAAAATTATCGAAAATCGGTTTCTAAGGATATAATTTTTAAATTTAATAGATGGATTTAAAGTAGTTTAAAGGGCTTGGCCACATCTTTGCACTTTTGGGACATATGACATTATTTTCCAACCACATCAATTGATCCTTTTAGCGGTCGTCTTCAGCTCGGGATCAGCCAAAAGGCTAATGAATTCGGCAGTTTCTACATATTCACTCCAATTTATGAGCTGGCCAATGAAGACACCTACCAGGGCCGATGGAAAGTGTATGGGTTTATCGTCATATATCATTTTTGTGACTTATCTTGCTAATCTGGTGTTGTGTCGATACAAAAAATGCCAAAATGGGCGTTAAAAGGTGCCAAAACCACCTGAAAACTTTTTTAATGCTTGTTTGGCCAAAACTTCTAAAAAATTGTGCAAAATTTTATGCTCTATCCTCAGTTTTTTTTAATTTTCGAAATTCGGAAAATATGATATTCGTGAACTG
The DNA here is from genome assembly GCA_001026735.1 of Rotylenchulus reniformis. Lineage (NCBI taxonomy): Eukaryota > Metazoa > Nematoda > Chromadorea > Rhabditida > Hoplolaimidae > Rotylenchulus > Rotylenchulus reniformis. Next base: position 71,525 of record LDKF01000117.1, on the reverse strand, counting down.
TAATTTTTTCGCCATTCTCGAATAATTTCGAACTTTTTGTTCGAATTTCGAAATAAATTAAAAATTAGATAGAGCACGAAATTCTGCACAATTTTTTCGCTGGAACATTTGGCTAAGCAAGCTTTAAAAAAATTTTGGGAACCTTTTGGGTTTTGGCACTTTTTTGTAACGGACATTGCCCTTTAAATTTACCCCTAAGAATGGAAGGCCCAAAATGCAGCCCTAAAAATATTCGCTTTTTCTAAATTATGAGAAAATGATGGACTTTTTTCAAGTTATTTCTAATTTATTTTCGTTTTAAATCGGAATTTTCGAGCGATCATGTTTCAATTGAGAAAAATTCCTGCAAAAACACAATAAATTCTTAAGAAAATCATAAAAAAATAATCAAAAAATTTTATCGACTCCAATATGCCACCGAAAACCAGACCACATTAAATTTAATTTACAGCAGCTCGGCCGGTGTTAACCACAATCATGATGGCAGCGTAATCGGTTGCGGTGTCAAAATGTCCAAGGGAAATTTGGTTTTCACGAACAACGGAAAGGTTGCAAGTAAGTGGCGCCAATGCCTGTTTTTAAACATTTGAAGGAGATAGGTATAGGGAAAAAAATTATGGGAAATTTTTTATGTTATCAATGAATGGAGGTCGGAACTTATATCACACCTTACAACATCTAAAATCTGCGTCAGAAAAATCTGGAGATCCCTTTAAGTTATAATTCTTTGAAACGATTTTTGCCTGCATTAGGATAATCTCCGCGCGATTGTGAGGAATGAGCAATTTGGAGGGGGTATTTATTTGGAAAGGATGGAGGGCCACGCCCACGACGAGGAATGACAGGCCCACTTCAAGACGGAGTGGTCTTTAGATCCAATAAAAAAAACAGAGGCAAGGAGTATAGAGAATAGAAGCACCAAACGCATCCGACTAATCGCTTCGGAACATTCTGGCTCCAAAAAAGAAGCCAGATTTCCACATTTTTCTGACGCGGATTTTATTGAAGGCGAGAATTTGCTTTTGGCGAGATTTTGCTTTTCAAAAAATTAAAATTTTTAAAAGAAATTCACCAATATATCTTCAAATTTTTGCAAAAATTTCGGCAATTAAGTTATTGTTGAAGCCATTAAAATTGGTTACAGCGCTTTAACAGTGTACATAAATTAAGGGGCAGCTCAATGCAGCTTTCCGCAAAAAAATTATAATTTGATATTTTTTTGTCTTTTGCTCATTTTACAAAATGATATGTATATTTCCAGTGGATTTGGACATCTTAAATTTTTCGTGCTAATTCGAATTTACGCAACTAATAAATAATAAAAATCTCTACTTTATTAAATCATAATATCTTGGACCTGAACTCATTCAGGGTTTCGCTATTTGTAAGTATTCTTTTTTGGAGATTTTCATTGCCAAAAGAATCTCCGAATTTAAAAAGTCCATCTCTTGCTACAAAAGTTCTTTTAATTCGTGTGATTGGTTTTTAATTTTTCCTTTTAGAAACTGCAGAATTGAGTGACTTAAAGTTGGACAAAGGTGTGGATCTGGCACTTGCAGTGAAAATTTGGGGACCTGGCTGCCGTGTCCAATTGAGCAAAATCACAATGATCGAGGATGAAGACCAATTCCCCTAAAAATCGTCTCCTCATTTATTTTGTTGATTTTTCATCGACTTGAAGCTCATTATTACTCTTGAAAAATGACTCCATTTAATTGATTTTTCTGACAGGGAACATTCCGAGCAATAAACTACTCAGCAGATCGCATTTCATTAAAATATGCCATTAAAATATGGACACATAATACCTCATTTTGCTCAGTTCGACGAGCACTATCGATTCGAAAAATTGAATTTCCTTAGCGATTCCTTTAGAAACCAAACCTTTAGAGACCCTTTAGCGAAATCTTTAAATAATAATCGATAGCGCTCGTTAATAAAAAAAATGAATTTTGGACTTAGACATGGTGTCGAAACGCCTGAAAATCATGGTGGTTCGATTTTTAAATAAGCGCAACATATTCTCCACATTCGATTGGTTAATTTTTAAAAAGTTCTCGCAATTTGCTTGAGGAGGTCAATAATTCTGAACAACCCAATAAAGTGCTTACGCATGTTACAATCTAAGCCATATTAAAGGCGAATGATCCGCGTGGAGGAACAACCGTTCGTAAAAAATTAAAACAAAATTAAACTTAAAAATAAACGTCATAATTGGATTCAGAGTCAAAACAAAGCATTCAGTTGTTAGGAAGTTAAAAGAACCGCCAAATGCTCTAGTCTGTCCCAAAAAAATTTTAAAGCCTGCTAAGCCAATAGTAACAAAAGTTCGAAATTTTGGCAAAAAAATCTATTCGATATTTTCGAAAAAATTTCGGAAAGTTCTGCACAACTTTGCTTTTCAAAATTTTTTTTTCAGACTGTAACAGATGGCGGTTTTTTTAACTTTAGTATTTCGTACTCATAAGTATACCGTAAAAAAATTCGTTTGAAGATTTGATCAAGCTCTAAAATTTTGATTCTATGAATCACAGTCAAACTGGCTTCTATCTTTCTGAACCCATTTATTTTTTTTTATTTTTTTAATGAATTATCAAATAATAAAAGGATTATTATCACGCAATCAGCGATGTATGCCACCATGAATAATACCACACATACGATTACATCACAGTGTAATTCCTTCCGTGGACTTTCACGCATTTTTAGTCTCTCATTGTGCCCCACCCCATAATAGCAGAAAAGACCACACAATTTGGTAAAATTGGTGGTGCTATTATGTCGTAATTCAATAAAATATCATAATGGGCGTTATTTAAAACTCAAAACATCCTTTAAACCCATTTTTTTTTATATAAATCGAGGTTGGCCAAAATTATAAATAGCAAAAATATGCAGAATATTATGCTCCATCATTTGGTGTAATTATTTTTTCGAAAATTCCGACAAAGAGATCAAAATTCTTCGAAAATATCGAAAAATAGACTTTTCACGAAAATTTAGAATTTTTGGTTCGAATTTTGAAAAACCAAAAGATAGGGTATGAAATTATAAAAGTTTTGGCCAAAAAAGCTTTAAAAAGTCTTAAGAAGGTGTAATATTTTTAGTGTCACTGGTTTTTTTTTCATTATTCAGTAGAACATTCTTTTAATTTTAAAAAAGGTTTAGAATTTTGATGTTTTTTTAATGACTCAATTCGTGCTATAGCCGAATAAATCTTTTAACAGGATTCGATATCGGCTTCTAACATAGAAAATCTTTTTAAATCATTTCTAACAAGCCGAAACTATTTTTAATTTTTTTTTCTTTACTTTACAGACCTTTTCATAATAAAGTGTCAAAGGGTAACATGTTGACTAATGAGCATTAAAAAGTGCCAACTGTTAATTTACCATGTATTTTTACCATGTTTTGAAGTTGTGATGCTTTTAGGCATGTTTTTTTGAGTTGGTTGACTTAACGATAAAAATTTTAAAAATGGCTGAATTTCTTATAAAATTGCGTCAATCCCTCGCCGGAGACCCCGCGTGGATTGATGATTCTCCGCAGAGGTTGCTGAGAACCCTACTTGGTGGTCTCTAGTGTTAGGAACAAGACCAAGACCGGTACCAAGAACGTGACCAAAAACAGGGCACCAAAGTCAAGACCGGGCCCTGGTCTTGTGGTCTTGGTCCCGGTCTTGGGTCTTGGGCTTGGCATTGAAAAAATTTTGGTCTTGAGTCTTGGTTTTTAGCATTAAATCACTGTCTGGGATTTGAACCTGATATTATTTTTAATTAAGCACATTGTTAATTCGTAAGAATTTGAATATTTACTAAAAATATATTTAAAAAATTTATGGTTTTGATGGACTAATGAGCATTAAAAAGTGCGTAACCAAGTTGATCAAGCAAACCAACCAAGCAAACCAAGTTGATCAAAGCTTTAAAAATCTTCGTACTCATTGCTCATGTATTTTCCATCATTCTCCCATCTAGCAAAGAGGCCAAAAATGGAAATGAGATAAATTGCACGTTTTGCTTTTGGAGCCATTTTTTGTTTGATTCTGTCAGATCTATTAGCTTTTTATGTTTTAGTAGAATTATTTTGGGTCCCTTATGAGGAAATCCCAAGAAATTCTAGGAATGGGGAAATTCGGAAGACAACTTGGAAACAATAGATGAGACACAAATTCGAAAGTATTTAGGCTTTCGCCTTTCCAAAATGCAAAGGTAGGAAAATTTGCAAAAAAAGAGAATAATAATTATTTTATTCTCTGCGTCGAAAACGACTAATGAAAAAGTGCAAAGAAAATCACAAATGCACAAAATGGGACAAAATATCTTTTAAATGAAACAGAACGCCAAAAATGGGGAGGGAAAATACAAAATATGAATGGGTCAATGGGTTCCCATTGTACTTCCCCCCCCCCCCNAAGAAGACGTCCTCGTCGACCAAAATGGCGAGTAGAACAGAGCGAGCGTAGCATAGCGGGGCGACATTCGGCTGCGGTCAGCTGGTTCGATGAGAAATGCGCAACGGGGAGGGGAGGAAACGAGGGAAAAATACGACCGGGTACCAGAAAATCCCCGGAAGTGAGAACAACAAATACTTTAAAAATTTATCTCATCAAGTTAAAATTATGAGATGAAATGTGAAACAACAAAAATTGATCATATTTCTGGGATAACAACAATTTAATGAGTTTGAGGTCCATGGGGGAAGAAACCCGGGCCCAACTCAGAACCGGCCCCTTTTTGGCCCCGTGAACGGTCTGTGGCCGCCAAAATTGCCGCGACCCACTGGACCTCCACGCCTTTTTTGGCCGTGGGAATGTGGCGGGACCCATTGCTGACTGTTTGATGATCCCGAAGCCACCTGAGGAGGCGGAAACGGGAAAGCCGACGGAATGGTCTTTGTCGGCGGAACAGTCTTTTTCGGCAGAATAGTCTTGGCCGGTGTTTGCGGCTTGGGACTCGCCTGCGGGACTTCTTTCAGCGAAGATGGCACGGAGTTTTCATTAGCCATCTTCGGAATGTCCGCCTTTTCGTTCTCCTGAATTGGCGTTTTCATGTCAAACACCGACTGGAGAAAAAGAGCAACGGCGCGAGCGCCGAGTCGCTTCAATTCCCCATTTCGGGTGACACGATAGCCGTCGTATCCCGAGCCAAATCGAAACAGCTCCGGGTACGAACGCCAGCCTTTGGTCAGGACCAATTCGATTTGTCCGACCAATGGTACAACCTCCGTCAGCATTCGCAGATAGGCCTCATGTTTTTCGGCCAATTCATGGTTGTATGGCGGCGGAACCCACAAGACTTTGGTCTTAAACTGCTTGAGCTTTTCGACCATCGCCTCAACAGCTTTTTTCACGGCATCCAAGCTTGTTCCGCTTGTCAGGTCCTCCTGGCCGAGGCAAATTATCACTTCCTCTGTCAGTGGATCGATCGCCGCGTTCGCCAAAAGTTCCGCCAATTCGACTGAACTTTTGCGCTCGGTCAGAGTCCCGCTTAGCTTAGTCGAAAGCACTTTGGCGGCTGAATCACCCCAAATTTGGAATTTGGTCGATAGAGCGAAAATTTCTGTTGCTCTGACCGATTCGAAGCTCTCCGCCAAGGCCATACCCAAGGGTTCCCAGAATTCTTGTGGGAAGATGGAGTGGGTGACCGGGAAAGAAAGTGTCTCAGCTGGGTCGGTCTCAGATTTTTGAACGACACCGAGCAGGAGTTTACCCAGATTTTGACTGCGGGGAGGATGTTTTCCCCAGTTGGAATGGGAATTTTGCCCATTTTGATGAGGGCCTGGCTCTTGGACCCAAGGGTATCGTTGAAGGCCCAGTCCCGGAGTTTGCCCAGAGGAATGGTGGGACCGATCAGTGACAACATTACAACTTCCTCCAAGCTGTTCAGTCCAAGGTCCGCCAACGGATCGCCTTTGCCCAGGTTCGGCAAAATCTGGCCACTCGTCACAGGTGCGCATTTGGCGTGGGCTTCATAGTGTGAGCAGCGCGCCCCGAGTCCAAGACCTGGCAACACTGCTGAAAAAATGGGCCTTATTGAAATTGCACTGATTGGGATTTCCCTAGGGGCCGGACAAAGGTGTTCTATTGGAACTTTCATCAGTTCATCTCCCGGCTGATCAATTGGACAGACCCATGCCGAGGTTTCCGACAAATCCTCAATCTTATAGGGACCGTAAAAGTTGAAATGCAGTTTCTTGTGTTCATTTGCAACTTTCGGCCGAAAAAACACCATTACCCTATCTCCGACTTTATACTTTCCGGGGTTTACTTTGGCTTTCTTGTCATATTGACACTTTTGAATGCCATGGGCCCTAATTATGTTCTGGGACGCCTCCGAGATCAAATTCTCATAATTCTCTCGGAAAAACTGCAGGTAAGTGTCCAAATCGACCGTGTACAAGGGATTCGGTCTGACCGGAGCATTCAATCTGGTCGGAAAGCGGACTTCTCTCCCGAAGAACAGAGTGAACGGTGGGTATCCCGTGCTCTCATTCGGGTTAACATTATACGAAAATACTACATATGGAAGTCGAACATCCCATTCATACNTTATACTTTCCGGGGTTTACTTTGGCTTTCTTGTCATATTGACACTTTTGAATGCCATGGGCCCTAATTATGTTCTGGGACGCCTCCGAGATCAAATTCTCATAATTCTCTCGGAAAAACTGCAGGTAAGTGTCCAAATCGACCGTGTACAAGGGATTCGGTCTGACCGGAGCATTCAATCTGGTCGGAAAGCGGACTTCTCTCCCGAAGAACAGAGTGAACGGTGGGTATCCCGTGCTCTCATTCGGGTTAACATTATACGAAAATACTACATATGGAAGTCGAACATCCCATTCATACGGCGACGTGACCGTTTTTCTGAGCATTTCGACTAGCGATCGGTTCAACCTTTCGGCCATGCCGTTGCAATTCGGATCGTAACCGCTGGTTGTAGACCGAGTTTTCAACAACTTTTCTGTGATCTCAATGAGAATTTCGTTCACGAATTCCCCACCAAGGTCCGAATGAATTTTCTCTGGTGCGCCGAATTCCAGCACCCAGTTTTCCACGAATTCCTGAGCTACCGTCTCGGCCTTTTTGTCTCCGATGGCTCTCACCACGGCAAAGCGCGAGAAGTGGTCAATCATGACCAGGGCGTACTTTTTGCCATTTCTGGATGGACCAAGCTTTAAAATATCCATGCACACCATTTCCGAAGGCCTGGATGTGACGATTGGATTCAATCCAGGATGGTTTTTCCTGGGAATCCTCGTGCAGGCACAGACCTGACAGGATCTCGTCCACAATTCCAAATCACCAAACATGTTCGGCCAATAATAACCCAAGGATTTCAGCCGCTTGTACACATATTTGCCACTCTGATGCGATCCGCAAGGGCCACAATGGTGTTCAAAGAACAATGTGTCCCGAAATTTCTTTGGGACAAAAAGTTCTAACTTCTGTTCTTTGCCGACATGGTAGAGGATTTTATCATCTACCGTGAAATTCGCCATCGCACTCAAGATTTTCCCCCTCTTCTCAGAGTTTTGGGGAAGTTTTCTATTGATTAAGAACTCATAGACAACGTCCAATTCGGAATTCTTTGTCTCTTCGATCCATTCTTCTTCTGATACTTCCGCTGGTAATTTCCTTGGCGAACCTGAACTCAGTGCCGAAATCCTTGGGATTTCTTCGGAATTTTCGTCCAACGGAGGAGGAATCGCACGCGAAAGGGCATCGGCGACTTGGTTGTCTTTTCCGGGCCGATAAATGACATCCAATTGGAATGGAGCTCCGAGTTCCATTATCCATCTATCCACTCTCGGATTTCCCACCGACTTCTTGCTCCGAAACATTGCCGGAAGTGCCTTATGGTCTGTTAGCACAACCGTTGGTAGCCACGAAATGAATTGCTTAAATTTTTGGCATGCAAATTTAATTGCCAAACATTCTATGACAGTGGGACCATATCTTCCCTCTGCGGCAGAGCAACGCCGAGACGCATAATAAATCGGTCTCATTTTCCCTAGCGCATCCTTTTGGCAGAGGACCGCGCCGACGCCTTCTTTGCTTGCGTCGCACATGATGTGAAATTTGTGCTCCGGACTGTTTTGTGCCAACTCAAAATCCGGATATTTTAAGACCACGTCTTCAATAATCATGGACTTTATCCGTTGGAAGGCATCACGAGCCTGTTCATCCATCTTGACAACCTTTCCATTTGGATTTTTCTGGAGAAGGTCGGTCAGCGGCCGAGCGATCTTCGCATAATCCTTGATGAATTTGCGATGCCAATTCGCCATTCCAAGAAATCTCTGTAATTCCTTGACCGTTGTTGGCTCAGGGAATTGCATGATTGGCTGGTATTTTTCCGGGTCTTTTGCCAACCCTTCTTTGGTCAAAATGTGTCCCAAATAAGGAGCCGAATCGAGTGCGAAGCCACATTTCTTAGCCTTCGCTTTGACCGAATATTCTCTCATTCTTTGAAACACCATTGAGAGATGGACAAGATGCTCTTCGAATGACCGAGATGCAATCAAAATGTCATCAAGGTACACAAACACGAAATCGTTTATGAACTCTTTTAGAATTTTGTTCATAAATCGCTGAAATGTACTCGGTGCATTCGACAATCCGAAAGGAAGGACCACAAACTCGTACAATCCTCCAGGGACAACGAATGCCGTTTTCGGGATATCATCTGGCGAAACTTTAATTTGCCAGTATCCGCACAGCAAATCCAGGACCGAAAAATACTTCCTTTTTCCCAAATACATCAATAATTCGTCGATGTTTGGGAGTGGATACGAATCCTTTGTGGTGACAGCATTAAGCTGACGATAGTCCACACAAAATCTTAGACTACCATCCTTTTTGGTGGCAATCACGACCGGACTTGCCCAAGGGGACGAAGAATGGCGGACAATCCCACGCTCCAAATAGTCTTCCAACATTTCTGTCACTTTCGCTCTGATCCCAAATGGAATTGGACGAGCTTTAGACTTAATCGGCGGAGAATTTCCGGTATCGATTGAGTGCTCAACTACTTCCGTTTGAGTCAACTCCGATTCATGGAGAGCGAAAACATCCGCATATTCCACCCAGAGATCGATCATTCTTTGTTTTTCATCGACCGAAAGTGGACCTAGTTTCTGACTCAGAACGGAAACTAATTGGTTATTCCGTTCGCTATCATCCTTTCCTTTTAATGCACCAATTTGTGCCAACGAAAGTTCCTTAATCATTGGGTCACAAAATTGGGGGAGAATCCCTTTAGAGGGTGTGAAAACTCCTGAAATCTCTTGGGCTTCCGCCACTCTTTGGCCAACTTCCAGTACGAGAGGTGCTGAGTCCCTATTATGAATTAGAACTCTGGTAAACCCACCTTTCGTAGTCACCANTTTTCTGATTTGCTTCAATCAAAAAATTTTCATTAACAGCATCATCAATCAGTGAATTGACAAAACGGGACGAATAGGGAGGGATAACATGAAAATCAGCGATCCGCACCGTGTGTAATTTCGGAATCGCGTGATTGAACCTTTGCGCCGGGGCGGGAAACGAAATGTCTCGTCCCGTTAATGAATTCCCCATAAAGAAGCCTAACTGGTTTAGCGCTCCGGTCCCCAAAACCATTTCATATCCGATTTCTTCACGAGTTACAATGAAAGAAATCACTCTTGAAACTCGTTCCCAAACAAGTGGAATGTTCACACAACCGAGAATGGCCACCCTCGAACCGCTTAGAGAGGCCATTTCGAATGGTAATCGATCATCGCCATCATTCAAACAGAAACCCCATTCCTCCAAGTCCACATTTCCTTCTCGGACTGCTTCATATAGAAAGTTCGGGTTGATGACATTCGCCTCAGCCCCAGAATCCAAAAGAGCCTGCGTGCTTTTCCCGAAAACTTGCACGGGAATTGTTTTGCAAGTCGATAGCAAAGGAGGAATATTCTTGCCAGAATTCATTTGTTTGGCTTTGTGGCCCAAGGCCCGAAAGAATTTGACCGCCTCCGAAACATTGCTTGACCCCATACAACCCACTGAATTGTATGCGCCGGATCATTTTCTGTTTCCTCAGGCTCACAGGCTATTAGCGGGGCATTCTGGGCTTTTGGTTTTTGATTTCCAAAAGTCCGACCCTGATTTAAGGGTGTTTGATTTCCCCCCGTCGTATGTTGGGGTGGAAAAGATCCGAAATTTTGCTGTGAACTTGGAGTTGGGTTCGTGTTTGAATTCCAATTTTGATTCTGAGAACCCGAATTCCAGTTACCATTTGAATTCTGGAAACCCGTATTCCAGTTCTGGTTTGAATGTTGGAATCCCTGATTCGAATTTGGATTCTGCCAGAATCTTTGGGAACTTCCTTGAGCTTGGGAATTGGACTGAAAATTTTGGTTTTGGTTCTGTCCATTTCCGTGGTCATACCAGTTGTTTTGATTGGGATTCGATCCATTCCAGTTATTCCGATTGAAATTTGGTCCGTTCCGGGAATTGAAATTGTTCCGGGGACGCTGAGAATTTTGTGGTGGGGATTGCGGTTGGTTATTCTGTGCCTCCCCTGAACCGGACTTGGACTTCGCTCCCAGTTGAGCCCGTATTTTACTGGGATCAACCTTGTCAAGCCTATTCGCCAACATGATCAGTTCGTCAAAACTTTGGACTTCCTTTGAGCGCATTTGCAAAAATCGCGCTAAGTCCGAATCATTAATATTGGACACGAAGTACATTTGCATCAGTTTGTCCAATTGTTTCTCATCCAATCCAGGGTGAGCACAGATAACCAATCTTTGGATCTTTTCGCCGAATTTTACCACGTCCTCATCGGGTTTGCGCGTGGAAAATTGCTGGAGTTCGATGAACGAAGTGGTTTCCTTCGTATCGGTCTCCCGCAACTTTTCAATCATTTCAACCCGAATTGTATTATATGGAGCCCCCTCTCCGAATTTCTTAATGGCCGCCGAAAAAGTGCGTTTTGCTTTATCTTTGGCTTTAGCGCGCAACAAATTCACTTTTTTCGCATCCTCCCAGCCTTCAGTTAGCAAATCCAATTGGCTAAAGAAGTCCAAAATCCGATCACGACCCTCAGTTCCGGATAAGCTTTTAAGATTGTTCGAAACATTGGCATATCTGTCCGCTATTTGAATCTGGATCAGATTTGCCATTTGTTTTTCGAGATTGCTCTGGCCGCTAGTTTGCGGATTAGCAGGAACTTGGGGCTGTAGAACCGGGTTTTGGAAATGGGCCACATATTGGGGTTGTGGTACCGGGTTTTGAAATTGGACCCCATAATGGAATGGCACGAAAACATTCGGATTATGTCCCATACCGAGAGGAAAATATTGCTCGTTCGGCTGGACGACATTTGGGTTTCCGATGTTAGGATTTTGGTTACCCAGATTTTGGTTCACGTTCGGATTCGGTGGCTGACCCGGAATTTGTGGTAGCCCCAGATTTTGACCGGTATTTGCAGTTCCGTTACCATGACCCGAATCTATTTGGCCATGGTTCTGGACTGGAATCGAATAGGAAATATGTGGGGATTCCATTTGAGGAATAACCGGATACAGATTTTGTCTACCCCCATCTTGGTCCGAATCCTGATTGGGAGTAGAATGTACCACAGGTTGGTTCTCTAAAAGATTTTGACCCGAATTTTGTACGGGGAAGGATCCGAAATTCGATGAATGTGAGGACGGGTCCTGATAGTTTACTGGGAGCCGGGGCCTCAAATTGTACGGACCGTTTTGTCCTTGGCCGATCGGATTTGCATAACCGGCCGGGAAGACCTGAATGTTCTGTGGCGGCTGTACAACCAAAGCATTGGGCGGAAATTGCTGCCCCATTGCTTGGTATTGTTGCTGACCCACTGGTGGATAGAACAAATTTTGGAGTGGTGTCAGATTCGCCATTTTAAAAAAAAATTGAATTTGGGGATCAGAAATTATCCAAAATTCAGAATCCGAAATTGACTTATGGATGAGACCTAAACTTCCAAAAGTTTAGGTTTTTTGAATTAGACCTAAACTTTTGTACTGAAGAAAGTTCAGGTTTTTCTGGATTTTGCAATTCGACGTATTTGGAATTACGAATTGCAAAAAGGAAAAAAAGAAAGTCAGAACGGATTCTTCCCTTTTGAAAAAAAGTCCTTAACTTTTTGACTGTTGGGGATTTTGAAAAAAATCCTAAACTTTTATCCTTAAGAAGTTTAGGTTTTTTTTTGACTTAGACCTAAAGTTTTGAATATATGTGGATTTTCGCAATTCGACGTAATTAACTTACGAATTGCAAATTCAAATCGATTTTGTTCACTTTTAAAAAAAATCCTTAACTTTTGTTCGGGATTTGCTGCTGAAAAAAAATCCTAAACTTTTATTCAGAGGAAAGTTTAGGTTTTTTTGTACTAAATCCTTAACTTTTCAGCAAATGCGAAATTGGGTTGTAAATTTCACTAAATTGACTTATATTTCACAATTCGACGTAGTTTGTTTACGAATTGCAAAAATTTCGAAATTCAATCGATTTTTTTTTCACCCTCCCCGGCGCAAATCTCGTTTACCGGGAGTGCCAAGTAGAATTCTTTTGGGTTCCTGATGAGGAAATCCCAAGAAATTCTAGGAAAATGGGGAAATCAAGGAAGACAACTTGGAAACAATCGATGAATACAAATTTCAAAGATAGGATTAGCTTTCGCTTTTAAATCACGAATAAATTAAATTCGCGAAGAGAATAATAAATATTTTATTCTCAGGCGTCCGAGGACTGACTAAAAAGTGAAAACGAAAATACGAATCACAAAAATGGGACAAATTATCTTTTAAATAATACAGATCGCCAAAAATGGGGAGGGAAAACACAAAATACAAAGGGGTCAATGGGTTCCCATTGTACTACCAAATAAATAAATATAAAGTGAGCTTTCTTTAGGGCTGCCCTGCCAAAAGAGATTGATTGTTCACTATGTTAAAATTTTTGATTTTTTTTTTTGCTTGTCATCATAGTTTTTTTTTAATAATTTGCCTTTTTATTTGCCTTTTTTGACCTGACGCGCAAGCGTTAGGAGACCCAAGTTAGGAGACCCCGTTTAGGGAGACCCATGATATTTAGATTAAAATCTGTTTTTAATATTAAAAAATAAATTCGCGTATTTAAGACAATTAATATCATTGATTAGCACGAATTATAAATTTTCCTTATTTACTTGTTGCTTCAAAGCAGTGATCTCCTGGTTCACTTCACATTTAAATGCCTTGAATTGGTCCATCATGAGCTGAATTTCGGCATTTTGTTGAGTTGACAACTAAATATTTTATCGTACATTTATATCCGGAACAAATAGATCGGAAGAAGATCAATGAATGGATGATACAGAAATTTTAAATGCGAGTTAGACTAAAATTCAAATAGTAACTAAAATTTTTTTAATGATTTCTTAATTTTGTAATTCCTGAAATATGCGAATTTTTTAAAATTTTTCATGGCAAATATGCTTATATGCATTATTAAATATTTTGCGAACAATTTGGCCTAAATTATACCTGTTCGAATTCGTAATCATCACCACTGTCGCTGTGCCAACTCTTATCCATGGATTCATTATTGTTGCCAGGATCCATAAAGAATGGCGGTTAAGTTGAATTTTAATTTATAAGAAAAAATTGTTAAAAAATCATTAACACATTATAAAATTATCCGGCAAAGATTTTTAAAAGATTGTCATATAAATTATTCATTATTTATGGAGATTTGATTATTTATAATAGATTATAATTCAGTGCTATTTGCATATTTTGTGCAATAAAAATAGAATTATGAGATGAAAAAGACAAGAAAACCCTAAAATCTCAAATTCTCTTTTCGGTTAATGGGCCTTCAACAGAAACAGATTACAAATTTACTTTTTATTATGTATCACAAATATAATTTCGCTGACGAATGCAAATAGAAATTTGGAATGAAATGCTAGCCCGCCGAATGACCATAACTCTGTTCCCATAAGGTTAAGGCAAAATATTTGTACAACGAAACAGATTTTTGCCGACTGCAAAATTGCCCATTTCAACGTCCTCCTCTGCCCCTTTATTCAGTTGACCAACATTCATCTGTGTGAATACAGAAACTCTATAAAACAAAGGAATAAGTTAAGTTGAATGATTCAAAAAATGTGTCACAATATTATTTAGCAGATTAAACAAAGACAGTCAGAAAAAGAATTTTTTCCCAAAGACGTGAAATTTTTGATACAATTTGAAGATTGGGGTAGAATAATAATAATGAGTTCTCTTACATTAGAATATTAATTTTGTAACACAGGCAGTAAAAATGATAAATAAGATGGAATTCGAAATTGTGTTTCTCGAAATTTCATAAAATTTCATTGCAATCTAGAGATTTCAATTTAAATTTAACACCAACACATGCAAGATTGATAAATGAAAAATCTAAATATTTGAAATTTGCCAAAAAACATATGAATTTTCGGGACATCTTGGAATATTTATTAGTAATAATTTTAGTTCTTTTTAATGTGTAATCCGATCTTAAAATCGAATGACATCGAATGACATGATGGTGGGTTTTGTAAACATCAAATAACTTGGATTTCATGATCTATATCATAACATTTTTTTAATTCACATTCCATATTTTTCCATCTTTCAGCAGTTATGGAAAAATTCTTAAGCAGAAAAAAATTTTGATCGAAAAAAATCGATCAAAGATTTTTTGGATTTTTCGATTTCGATTTTATTTAATCGATATCGTTCAATCGACCCTGTTGTCCGGTCTATAGTTTTAATAAGCCAATCGCACTGCAGTTTGTCAATTCTAAGCATTTAAAATGTGTTAAATAATGGAGTTTGGATCAAGGAAAAGAGTCACTTTCTTAGTTTTTTTCAGAAATTCTCAAATTTCAATCTAAAAAATTCGATCATAAGCAGACATTTTATGAAAATACAAAATAGAGCAGTGTTAAAAACTGTATAATGCATAAATTATGAAGTTTTTGAAGGTACTATGGTAGATGATTTATTTCTATTGTCGCCAATCGGCCAATGACCATAATCCTGTTTCCGGAAATGACCATAATCCTGAATGCTAAAAATATAAGCTTGTGATGGTTTAAGGAATATTTCATTATTTAATTCAGCACAAGCTTTTCATTGAAAAAGATGGAAATCCATCAAATTTAAACAAGGCCTTTAATATTATGGTTAAAATATATCATTTTTAAATAAATATATGAACTTGAATATTTATGAACTAATATTTTCATTAATTTTATTGAAGGAATAAAATAATCTCTATTTAAATATATAAATGATATAATGGTGTCTTTTTTATTTAATTGTTTATTTAGCTTCTAAAAAATGGTTTCGGGCATGACAGAAGTTTGCATTTTATGTTAATTATGACGATAAATAAAAATAATATTTAAATTTAAAATAATCAATGGGTTGAAAATATTCTTAAAAATTGATTTGAAAATAATTTTTCTTGGCACTTTGGATTTGAGACAAATTCTCTCCTGCACCGAACTTTTGATTTCTCTCCGCTAGCGTTGTGTCTTAGGCATTTGATAGGATGCTTCTTGCGTCTTTAGCATCGATCTCACCATATATGATCCAGTGATCACAGTTAAGTAATGCGCGCCATAAAAATTTTTATATCAAACAAAATAATGAATACGAACCTACAAATAATCATGATTAAGGTTTATTAAAAATTGAACTATGAATGCCATCCCAGTGTGTGGTTGATCCGTGTGGATAAACGACCGTTTTAAAATTTAAACATTCAATATCTTTGTTTCCTAGCGTTAAAGGTATTTAATATTTAAATTTCCCGCCGTTGGCGTGCATTCTCTACAAAAAGGCAGAAATGGTATATACAAATTCCGATTAACAGTAGAAATGATTACTTGTAAGACATAAGAGGAAAAATCGAGGATCAAATGAATAAAAGTATCCCTTATTCATTCTCCCGATTCCGATCACTGATCAGAGTGCTTCGAATCCACGGAACAATCTGACCAGCGCCACCCCAAATCCCATGACCAGCATCATCATCATCTGCATAGCCATCATTGGGCCACTCACACCGAGCGATCCATTGCTCCCGTCGTCGCCTCTACCACCCGGCACATTGCACAAGTTCTCCTTGCACTCAATAGTACATCTCATTTTTCCACCTTTTCTCGCACACGTAGCTTCCGCTGGAGTTGATTGTTTGTTATTGCATATATCCGCATTACTACATTCCCCGCGAGTCATGTTGGGTCCTGTGCAAAAGGCCATAATTTAAACATAATAATAAGCCTAAATTTTACGGAAATTACATCATTGTGTTGCATCCAAACCCAACTGGCCAAAACATTAATCTGTGGAGAGTCTACAACAGATTCTGAAAGTTTCAAAAGTTTCAAAACAGCTGGTTCATCAGAACATATTCAAAACTTCATCTGAACATTTTATCGATTTTTGATGTTTGGGTTTTGAAATTTCCACGGATGCATTGTGATGTCCCCAACTAATGATTTGGATGTTTAGTTCTCGAATTTACATTTCAAATGTGCCATGGTTGGCACTGTCATGATCACGGATTCATCGACTGGAAAACGGACGATATCGTAACTACAACTACAACAGATACATTCTTCGATACCTCACGAATAAAATATTGTACATATTTTTATTATAAAGTCAAAGAATGGGAATTAAATAAATTGATTAAAAAATCAATTGGACAAACTCTTTTTGTTCGTAATTTGCGCTTCACCCTTTACCNAACCAAGAATAATTTTTTGAGTTACCTATTTAACTTGGTTTTCATCCTAATTTAAAAATTTTTTATGGATATTTTTTAAACCCTAACCATAACTAACCTCCCACACATTCAAATATAGCGCAAATTGGCTGATCTATAAACGGAGGACAGGTTTCAGGATGGAGCTGGAGCTTCACACCGGGTCCAAAAGTATAACATTGGAGGCCTGTTGGTGGCAAAAATATTTTTGTTTAATGCAATAGTTTGGCCAAAATGGTGTTTCTGGATTTTTAAAGTGAAATTTCGTTTGTCCAAAAATGACAATCTTTTACAATGGGGCTTTAGGTGCTCAATGAGGGAACGATTAAATAATAAAATAGTGTTTAATATTTTCTTTAATTTTTATGTTTAACTTTTTTTTAAGCATATTTAATTTTTTGCGCAAATACCAAAGATGATGTCCATCATTTTGTGCAAAAAAAATAAAAACAAAATTATTTGCTTTGAAATTTCAAGGGCTTAAGATGTACATATCTAATATCTAATATTGTATTTAATGCATCATGGAGTCCCATAAGTTTCCGTAGTTTTGGCTATTTCTTAAATATATCAAGTTTGCTTTAACAATCTTCATGAATTTGGTGTCAAATGAAAGTTTGAACCCTCTGGAATATAAGAAAATTTAAAAAATTTCTATCCCCAAAATTTCATGTCGAAAAATGATCTGAAAAAGTCGGCTAAGGGATGGAAAAACAAAAATTGAAAAAAACGTCCAGAAAAAAGAAAATCGATATTGGGCATAGGACCGAGCGTAGAGAATACAATCCGCGCATTTAAAAATCGATAAACCATGATTTTCACGGTGTTTCGACGGTAAATCTTTTGTCGAACCCAAAAATAAATTTGTTAATTAGCTATTAAAACACTTTCATCTTCATCAAATGAATATTTTTATTTTTACACATGAAATTAGTAGATGACATTTGTCAAGAAAAGATTATTAAACGGACGATGTCCAATTCTTCTTTTATTCTTACCATAGATGGTTGTCGGCACCATCAAGAACAACACATACAAGTGCAAAACAAGGGTAACCATATTTAGTTCAGTGAAGCAATGACTGTGGCCTGTTTCGAGGGGAGATAACGCACACATCAAAACGGTGCTGAGTCGTTTTAAAAAAGTATCATAATGGGCGTTACAAAAAAAGTGCCAAAACCCAGTATGTTCTCCAAAAACTTTTTGTAAGACTTGTTAGACCAAAACTTTACTTTTTGTAAAACTTGTTAAACCAAAACTTTACTTTTTGTAAAACTTGTTAGACCAAAACTTTACTTTTTGTAAAACTTGTTAGACCAAAACTTTACTTTTTGTAAGACTTGTTAGACCAAAACTTCCGGTGACATAATTATGCAGAATTTTATTCTCTAT
>LDKF01000117.1:18883-33370 GCA_001026735.1 Rotylenchulus reniformis | reverse complement strand
TTTTTGCAACTTTCTCTCCGTCCGGACTGCCGCGATTGCACACGCTTTCTGTGGCCGAAAAACCCGAGCGATCCAAACTCGCCAATCGAAACGTGGCGTTTTCAGCGCGTCACTTTTGGCATCAATTCGTCGCCTTTCCAGCTGGCGGCAACGATCGAAGAACACCTGGACCGGGTTGGCACGGAATTCGCACAGAAGATCAAGCGGGCGATCTATGTGGACAACGTGGTCAGCGGAGTGAACCACCCAACGGAAACATTGCCGTATTGTGAAGAGTTGTTCGAAATCTTTAAGGAAGGAGGCATGAAAATGCGCGAGTTTGCCTCCAATGACGGGGACTCCATCGGACAATTGCCAGTCGAACTCCGATTGACCGGCATGACATCGGGCGAACGCATCAAAGTCCTCGGCATCACATGGGACACATTCGATGACACTTTCCGCCTCCCCGTCCCGCCGACCGGAGAAAACTTGACACGGCCTTTGACGAAAAGATGTCTTCTCAGCCTCATCTCCACGCCATTCGACCCTTTGGGTCTCATTTCGCCGTTCCTCCTGATGGCCAAAAGAGTGCTAAGCGAGCTATGGAGTGAAAAGAAAAGTTGGGATGAACCTCTCAGTGAGGAAGAAGTGAGAAAGTGGGATTGTGTGGCCACCCAGTGGCGAGAAGCACACCCATACATCATTCCCCGGCGCTATTTCGACTGGCACCCCAAGGGCACGCAGTACGAACTGCACACTTTCTCCGATGCCAGCACTCTCGGAATCGGGTACGCCATCTACCTACGCGCCAAAAAGAAATCCAAGACCGCAGTGAGTCTCGTTTTTGCGCGCAGTCAAGTTGTCCCGGCCGGAAAACGATCGGCCAAACAAACTGTTCCTCGCCTCGAACTTCAGGCAGCCGCTTCTGCGTCGAGAGCAACTGATTTCGTTCGGAAGGAACTCGAATTGGAGATCGGAAGGGTGCAACTTTGGTGCGACAGCCAATGCGTGGTCCAATGGCTCATGGCGAGACACCCTCAAAAGGACGTGTTCATCAACAACCGACTGCAGAAATTGAGCCATCAGGCCGTCCGGCACGTCCAAGGGGAGGAGAATCCGGCGGACGTCGCCTCGCGTGGCGCAGAATGGAACGATCCGCCACCGAACTGGTTCAACGGACCCACTTGGCTCTCCTCAGCCGAAACTGAATGGCCGGTCACCCCGTGGATCTATGATCCAACCCAGGAACCACCAGAGGGGGAGAAAATTTTCATCTCAATCGCCGGTGCGGCAACCAAGGAGCAGGAACCGCCGAAACTTCTCTTTGAACCGACAAGGCTGTCGATTTGGTGGCTGACCTGTCCGGATCAGCAAGTGAAAACGGAATGGCGCAAACTGAAGGGAATTGCTGCCTTTGTCCTACGTTTCCTCCGAAACCGAATTTTTGCTCGTTGGAGCAAATCAAATTCCTTTGTCGATCGAGTCAAGCAAATCTTCGTCGGCCCCCTGGGCCAAGGTGGGCGAGAATTGTCGGCCGAGGAACTCGACTTTGCGGAAAAGCTGATTATCCGCGAAAACCAGACCAATGTTCCCCTGGAGGAACAGAACAATCTCGCGATGTGGCGAGACGAGGATGATCTTCTCCGCTGTGGCGGACGAATCGATCACGCGGATCTTCCGGCGGTCACCAAGTGGCCATACTACATTCCGCGAACTTCAGCGATCGCAAAATTGATCGCCATGGACTCTCATATCCAATGCGACCATCATGGCCAGAACTGGGTTCTGGCACACATCCGTCGAAAATTCTGGATTCCCGCTGGTCGTCGTCTGATCAAATCACTGCGCTGCTCCAAGTGCCTGCGGCACAATGCGCGACCTTTCGCAAAAGTCCGCCCACCGCCATTGCCATTTTCTCGTGTGACTCAGGCAGCGGCATGGTCGCGCATCGGCGTGGACTACTTCGGTCCCTTGACCATCTACGACGGGAAAGAGCAAGAAATGCTGGGCGGCACTCTTCACATGTCAGCTCAGCCGTGCGATACACATCGAATTGGCGCTCGATTACAGCGCGGATGCCTTCGTCTCAACCCTGAGACGCTTCATCGCCTTGCGGAGGCTTCCGGATGAAATCATCTCTGACAACGGCACGAACTTCACGGCTGCAGCAAAGGCCCTCCGAGAACTCTGGGAAGGAGTGATGCGACATCCGCGCGTTCAAAACTTCAGCGCGACACGTGGAATCCGTTGGACCTTCATCACAGAGGCCGCGCCGTGGCGCGGGGGTTTTTGGGAACGGATGATCGGAACTGTAAAATCCGCAATGCGCCGCAGCCTTGGTCGATGGCGGATGACGTGGCTCCAGTTGGCCACCATTTTGCACGAGATTGCCGCAACCGTCAATGAGCGGCCGTTGACTGTGCTTCCGGACAAGCCCGATTGGTTCCTCCGGCCCATTGATCTGATCCGTCTTGACGAAATTGGCGTGAACACCCTTCCGCATATCGATGNGGTTTTTGGGAACGGATGATCGGAACTGTAAAATCCGCAATGCGCCGCAGCCTTGGTCGATGGCGGATGACGTGGCTCCAGTTGGCCACCATTTTGCACGAGATTGCCGCAACCGTCAATGAGCGGCCGTTGACTGTGCTTCCGGACAAGCCCGATTGGTTCCTCCGGCCCATTGATCTGATCCGTCTTGACGAAATTGGCGTGAACACCCTTCCGCATATCGATGTGGATGATGAAAAGGATCCGGAGTACCGTCCGCGGGAAACGGACTTGGACCGACTGAAAGACTCGCTGGGCAAAGCAGTCAACAAACTCCAGAAGTTTTGGGAAATCTGGTCTACCGACTACCGGTTGAGTCTGCGCGAGAGACAGCAAAAGCTGTCGGGTCCTTCCTCCAAACTTTGGCCGGCCCCCGGGAGCGTGGTCCTCATCGGTGATGACGACCAACCACGCAATTCTTGGAGAATGGGGCGAATTGAAGAGGTCATCACGAGCAAAGACGGTGCGATTCGGAGTGCGAAAGTCCGAGTGGTGGGGGCCAGAAAAGCAAAAAAGGGACCCCTGGAAACCCGAATTCTCAACAGGCCAGTGAATGCCCTGTTTCCCCTCGAGTGGGACCCGGAGGACGGAAAGGACCAGGGAACAGAAAAGGGAGAGCCAAATCCTAAAATTTCTTCCCCAGGAACCAGGTTCATCATGAACGACGTCAGTTCGGTTTCGCTGGGTCTCAACATGGAAGACGAATTGGACTACGACGACTTCAACCCACAGGAACGACAGCTTATGGAGACTTCCGGTCTGCCAACACCGCCACACAAAGACACTCACAAAGAAGCTGAGTCTGCATCAAGCGTCCATGACGCTGCGGAACAGCAGGCGGGCGTGGCCCATCTTCCAGCCACAGTCGCATTGGTCACCATGGGTGCGATGCCGAAAGTTGCCAACTTGGATGGAAAAAGCTTCCGTAAGGCACCCGCGAACCCTACCACTCAATCGGCGGAACAAAACAGCAGTTCGAAGAGAGCAAGAGACCCGGTGGAACCAGAGCGACGCCATTCATCACCGCCTCGGCACAAGGAAGCCAGGAAGGAACGCCATTCGTCGCCACCTCGGCACAGAGAAGCCAGGAAGGAATCGTCGCGCAGTCATCGCGACAGACAGCGTTTCGAGAGTCGGCCATCAGCTCCACAGAGAGGCGAAGCTCGATCTTCTGCACGACAACGCTACGAATCCCGGCCACCTGTCCGACCGGCTCCACAACGCCGACAATCGCCACGACCCGTTCATCGGGAGCCAGAGCGAACAAAAACGACAGAGCCGAGAGTACGAGAGCCAAATCCGCAGCCGGATGTCACACAGGGCTTGCCGAACTTCCGAGCGCGAAAGATCCCACCAAGCTGGGAACTGCTCACTGTCTGTGACCGACGGGAACAACACAAGGACTGCCGACCGGTCTACCCATGGTCAATCGCCCAAGCCTTCCGGAAATTCGAACCATTGTCCGGCCTTGACGCAATCAACGACATGCGTCTTGACACTCTCCTTCAACGTGTGCTCGCAGCATGGTTGATCGAAATGTGGACCAAAGAGTCGGATCAGAAGTCTGTTGAGCCGTTCTTCCGGGCACTGCAACAACCGACCCTCAGCGCCTTCGAAACTTTCGGGCCCGCAATCAAACCGACCATTTGGAAGACAGACTTCAAGGAGTCGGTCATTTTGAAGGCATGCGAAGTCCACCGAGCACACTGTCGAATCGCCGAGAGGGACTACAACGTTGAGCCGGAGGCGGCTTGGCAATCGGACCATCTACAACCGATCGAGGCGAGCTTTCCGAAAGCCCGAGAAGTCGGACAACTGATTCCTCGCCGAATGGGTCCAGTCTTGACAGGAATGCGGGCCAACCATTTCTTCCCAAACACCGTTGTGGTGATGCAAGCGAAGACCGTGATGGTGGGCGACCAAGTGGCGCGTAACTACACGAACAACTTNGGGAAGGAGTTCATCAACGGTGGCGGAACTGCAACTGCGTTCAAAGCGGTCATCAGACAAATTTTGAGCTGGAGCAGTCTCGGGAAAGAGGTGATTGTGGTAGCCCCAGCGCTGGTGCGAATGTCCCAATTCCGCGGAGAATGGCAAGAGATACAACGGTTCGTGGGCACACTCCAGCAGAAGATGCCAGGATGGCGACAACTGAAGACTTTGGTGCCAAAAATCGCTCAACCCGATGCCAGCGACGAATTTGTCGACGACTATGGGAACCCATCACCGATGGGGCAGGCATCCGTGGACCAGGAACTTGGGGAAGTGCTCGGGCGAAGTTTGGTGCGCCGGTCAAAGCTCCAAGGACAGAGGACGGCACGAGCACCAGGGATGAACAACTCAGTTGCTGCAGGGAGACAAAACGGACCAATCATCGTCCGCCCGTCAGCTCCATTGCCACCATATGAAGCAAATTGGCAACAATTCCTGACACCACCGCCTCCACCATCTTGGCATCATCGTCATCCGAGCAATTTGGCCGGACCATCCGGAATCCAGGCCAGAATTTCGTGGGTACCACAAAAGAAGCGCAGAAACGGATCGTCCTCGGCGGCCATAGCAGCACTGGGAACGCTTTCGAGTCTTCCAGGCGCCTTCGGAGCGGAAATAACAACTCAGTCTGGCCATGACAACTTCCTGACCTTGTTCACCATGGCCCTGGTGTCCATGAGTCTTCTCTTCCTCTTCCGCTGGATGACTCGACCATCTCCAAAAGCTCAGCCCGAAGTGAACATCGAACAACTGACGGAGGATGAAGACGTGGGAGCAGAACCCGAACAGTGGCAAGGACGGCGAATTCCCAGAGGGCGTGATGTCTCACCAGCCGAAGACCACCTGGTACCGGTTCTAATACTCAAGACCAGAGGCGGATATGAGATGCTACAAATTTCCTCTCAGAACGTGCGCCAACTTCGTGTGAGAGGGAAGCGAGTGCGATTGGTCGAGCTGTTCACGGCCATACTCGCCATCATGACCATCGGGAACTGTCAGGCCCACGGGAAGGAGTCCGGACCACGAGCTTTGTGGTGCCGGAACGAAGGTTCGCAGTTCATAAGCATCCCGGACAAACTTAACTGTTCACTCCCATCAGGCGGTGCGTCTTTCCGAGCAGCAACTTTGGATGTGTGGGAACCAGCAGAGGCGCCAATTTCCGTGTCGGCCCATCTCTGCACCATCCGTACGGACCAGGTCCGTCTTTACAAAAACATTCTTGGGGATTCATTTCCCACAAAACATCCTTTGTTCCAGCGCATGGAACCGGAAGAATGCCTTATGATGGCGAAGAGAGGACGTTGCGGGCACGGAACTCTTGTCCCGACAAATGGCGGAGGACTCGGGACTCAGAACAAACTTGTGCCGCCAGATCCCGGGCTCTGGGACAGGTTGTGGAGAAACGAACGCCAAAGTAACATAACCAACTGTTACAGCCACAACATCTCGGTGTACGTGGACCGGGAAAGCTGGGAGGTGTCGGTTCCGGGCAAACTTCGAATCCAGCCGTGCAAAGTGGGTAAGGGACATTGCCAACTCGACAGCAACGAAATTGTCGTGTGGACGCTTCCGCTATACACCTGGCCCTGCAAGTACCGTCTGTACAAGGGCAATTGGACAGGCGAATTCAGCAACACAGAAAGGGTTTGGACGGATTCGGGACGAAACATGGCGCTGACTTTCCCCGATCTTCAGGATCCGAAGGTGGAAAAGGACTGCAAAAATCGGACCTTGGTGTGTGCCGATCAGGGGTTCTGCCTTTCTGAGCAACAGTTCAGAGCCATGGTCAAGCCACCGATCCGCCCGCNCCCCCCCGTTAATTTGTGGGTTTTCAAAAGTTAACGTTTTTAAACTAGCGCCAATTATTCACCCGAGACCATCATCTACATATTCCCGATTACCTCATTTCCCTGATGCTGATCGGACATTTCCTTTCGCTTCTTCTTCTTGACCGATCCACTGTCCGGGATGCTCCGCTTCTTCGCCTTTATGTCTGCCCATCCTCGTTCCACACAAACTTGGGCCAACACCTCCGCACAACTGCTCTTCGCCTTCTGTTTGGAGTTGCTAATGGTGCCGTGGTGGAGCTGACCATCGAGTCGGGCCAGACAAGCATAACGTCTGAAACGAAGTTTTTATTTTAAGATTAAAAAAATAATAAGAAAAGAAAGAAGAGCTGACTTGTTAAAATTTTGAAGAGCATAAAAAAATTTTGAAGAAAAATATAATATTAAAAATTATAAAATAATTATATTTTAAAAATAAAACGAAATAGAAAAAAAGCAGGGATCGACCCCTCACCCTCATTCGTAAGCGAAGCAGCTGGTTTCACCGACGCGGGTTCACCGCCACTGGTTAAATTAAATTTATTTCTTAACAAAAAATTTTTATTTTGGCAGTGAAACCTGCTGGCTGTGAAACCAGCTGACGGTGAAACCAGGTGCACTCATTCGTAAGTGTCCCGCAAAAAAGTACCCCTTTGTATGATGAGAGTCGGTTGGTGGAGAAAAAAAATAAAAAAAATAATTCTCTTTAGAAATGGATCGAAAATTCCAAAAAAAATCCCTTTTGAGTCTACCCTCCCCTTTCTTAATGAAACTTACGGCGGATTATAGGGAAGTGTGAACACAACCAATTCTAATGTGGATTGTTTTGGCGTCGTCACTACACTCTCGTTGGTCGATTTTTGCTGCCCTTTTTCGGGATTCTCTTGTTGCAGACCAGGCTTCTGTTTTTGTTGTTCTTCGCCAGAGTCTTGTTGTGCTTGATCATCGGCGAGTGACAAACAATGCTTCACAAATGCCAGCGGACTGTTGCCCTTGAACTCGGCCATCTTTGCTTTCGTTTGCTCGTTCAACTGGAATTCACGCCAGAAGGCATTTTCGGAGTGAAGTCGAAAGGCGTCCGAACACAATTTTTTGAATTCGTCAACGCGCTCTTCGCTCCAATCGCTGGGCATTGGGTTCAACTTTTCAAAGTCCTTATTTAAAAAATGAATAATTATTTATCAAATTGTTTATAAAATGTTATATTAATATGAAGCACCTGGCGCATTCCATCCAAATCGATGTCCTCGGCAAAGGACAACTGTGTCCATTGTTGCTCGCTAACATTGCTATTGTCGACCTCCTCTTCAATTGAGTTGTCATTGTCCATATTAACCACAACGGGCAATGGTTTTGGCGGTGCACGTCTGATCTTTCGCCCTCTTTCATTTATGCAGTCGAGCTAAATTCGAGTACGAGTAAGTCATTAGTTTTTCATTCGAATTATATTTAATAATTTTTTTAATTTTATTCTAATTTTTCCAAGTATTATTTTACTCACTCTCTTCGCCGCCATCAGATTGTCCAAAAGTCGCAATGCACAGGCCTTCTTTGCCTCCTTTTTGTTTGATGCACCAATCCCATACACCGGGTGTCCATCCAGCTCTGTGAGGTAGACAAACTGGCTAAAAATTTGTAATATTACCGAAAATCGCGCAAAAATCCATATTTTATTTGTTCGATATAATGATGCGCCATTCTATCAAAATTGTTTTTTTTCATCTTTTCTCTGTCAAAAATTGATGGTCAATGCACTTTTATCGGATCTCATTTTTATTTTGAATTTGCTTTAATTTTAAATGTTTACTGGTGGCCTTTGTCCATTATCATGAATTGATAAAAATCAAATTTGGCTTCTCCCGACGCAGTGCAATAAATGTTGAGCATCCTAAAATAGTTTACAATTATAATTTCAAAAATAATCAACAACTCACGAGATTGGATCCTTCTTTCGCTCGATAAGAAAATCCAATGTGGCCTGGCTTATGGGCCGCTGTCGTTGGGGATCAAACCCACCCTCCATTCTGATCTGATCCACTGAAAAAAAACATTTCTTTGAGTTTCGTAATCCTGAAATTTTATCAATTCAATTTTATTTTACTCACCCATCTGCCTGTAGTACTGATAACGACTCAACGAATAGCCGGTCTCCGATTCTTGCTCCATTTGTTGATTTAATAAAAAATAAATAAAAATGAAGGGAAGGACTTTTGTTACACTTCAACAATGATAAAATATATAATTGGATGCAATCACCAAAAATAAGCAAAAATCATATCAAAAGATCAATTTATCGGGGTGGAAAAATGAGTAAAGATAATTAAATGCAGGAAATTGGTTCAATAATTATTCCTCGGGCTGGTTGAAATTTTCGAGATCGTATGTGAGTATCCCGCTAGCAATACATGGTTGTGTGGACTTTGGGTATACGCCGACAAGCGCATCCGCTTTGTTGTACATTTCCTCCTTCAATGAGATGACGATCAGTTGGATATCGGTTCGAGAACGCTCGCCGATATAATGAACGACCTATAAAGGATAAAATATATAGAAAATTTGATGCGATTTTACTAAAATTTAAATAAGTTCTTTTGATAACTCGACTAATTCACAAAGGGGTTCCAGGGGTTTAGGGAAAACAAAATTTAAAAATACCGGCGTCCACGATTGGGCCACCGGAGAATAGGCCTCTTTTTTTAAGAAATTTGCATTTTTTTTATTAAAGCAGGTTTTACGGTATAGAGGAATTTCGCATTATTAAGGGTGCCACGGAAAACTCTGAAAATTTGACGCATTTCTTTAAGTTTTAATTTGTTCTTGACGCATAATTTTAATTTGACGCATAATTTTAAGCTTGGGGAGTATGTACTCTTCGTACCACTCCTAAAATCGCCACTGATTATGCTATCATAATCACCTTTCCAATGTTTGTGTTGTCAAGTGCCGCATCGATTTCGTCAAGGACGAAAAACGGGGAAGGGTTGCTCGAGTGGATGGCGAAGAGCAAAGCCAACGCCGCCACTGTCTTTTCCCCTCCACTCAAATTGTCCATCGGCCGGAAACGTTTGCCAGGAGCAATACAGTTGTAGGAAATCCCGTCCAGATATGGCTCCTCCATGTTGATGGGCCCCAAAAAGGCCTGGGCACTCTCGTTTTGGCTGAGCATCTGAAAAAATTCAAAAATATTATGGAATATATAAAGCCGTTGATCACCAAAGACCTTATAGATCTCGTCAATTCGCTGTGCCACGGGCTCAAAAAATTCCTGAAAGCGTCTGTGCCTCTCGGCCTTGACCTTCTCGAATTGTTTTCGTGCTTTTTGAGCTTCCTTGCGCCCTTGTTCCAGCTCGGCTTGATTTTCGCTCTCCTTTTCCTTGACCTGAAAATATAAAAAATAATAAAAATCCTTAAAAATCCCTGAACATGCTCACCTGGTCCATTCGTTGATCGACCTTTGTACTTGGTGCTTGCATCTTACTCAATGCTTCTTCCGTGGCCTTTGCTATTTTTGTTAGATTTTCGATTGTTTTGGCGATTTCAATTTCACTTTCCAACTTAATATGCAAAAATTTTATCAAAAAAAAACATTCCTACTGACTCTCTGAATATCTCGTTTAAGACCAGAGTAATCCACTTCAATCTCTTCTGCGGCCTCTAAACTTTGTGACTGTGCTTGTGACGATGTCCCCGCTTGTTGAGAATCATCAACTAAAAAATTAAAAAAAATTTTTAGCGGAAAGTTGATCTAATTGATCGATAACCTGTGCTATTCGCGTTAGTTAACTCGGCATCCAGCATAATTTGGTCAAGTGATCCGCTCAGCAATGGGATGTCGATGGACTGAAGTTTGCATTGATGTAGCAATGAATGGCGTTTTTGTGCTTTTAGGTTGCGCTCTTGCTGTTTTTGTGCAAATGTGCGTTCTAGGGAATGCAATTCCTGAAAAATTAAAAAATAATAATAAAATTATTATTATTCTGAATTTTTTCTAAAAGCTAAAACCTAAAATTATACTCCATTTGCTCTTTTAACTATTTATAATTGACCAATTGACCTTGTCCAGCTCCATCATGTGTTTTTTCGCCGCCGTTACATCTTGGTCCGATTTTTGGCACTTTTCTTTTTGGGCATCCACATCATTGCGCAATTTTTCCACCGATTGTTCCAATGCTTTCAGTTCTTTTTGCCCGTCCTTGAACTCTTTTTCCAATTTCTTCTTTTCTGCCTCCAATGCCTCTAGCTTCTCTTTCTCCTTCTCAATTATCACTGTAATTTCAAACAATAAACAATTTTTTCAATTATTTTCCCCGTTAAAATTCTACTCACCCGTTTTGTTCTCTGATCTCAGATAATCCAATTCTATAGTCCACCGTTCCAGCTCTTGATTGAACTGGTTGAGTCGTTGTTCGTGTTCTTCATGAATGCGCATCTCTCTCTGTTCATATTCTCTGAAAATTCTCGAAAATTACAAAAAAAGGTGAGAAAAAATGGACCGAATATGATTGATGCGAATGCTTTTACAAAATTGTGCAAACACTTGGTCAGCAATTGCATTTTTGCTCTTTTCCAGTTCTTCAATCTTCGCTTTTCGCTCTTCCATTTCAGCTTGCCGATTTTGAATGCGTGTCTTAATAAAAATTAACTCATCAGAGAAAAAATAAATTGGGAATAATTAATTTAAAGAATTTTTTAGTAGACAATTATGCCAAAGCTGTCTTAAAAATATTAAACTAATAAAAAAATGTCCATAATATGCGGGTGCAATCCAGTCCGCATTTGTCAGATAGCCTTTAAAAATGATTAAAATGTACCATTATACCATCCGGTCCCCCTTGTTCTATGTCCAATTCCTGCTCCAATCGTGGCAATGTCTCTCGCTCCATTTTGTTTATTTCTTGGTTAGCAAATTTGCGTCTGGCTTCCAGTTGGTGGATCTGGTTTCGCTTCATCTCCACATCCAATTCCTTTCGGCCTGTCCGATGGAGCTTCTGCAATTCTTCTTGCAATGCTGATCGGCGTTCCTTCAGTTTGCGAATGGCATTTTCATCCCATTTCCGTGCCTTTGCCTTCAAATCTGCACCTCCTCCACTGATAACGCCATTCGGCTAAAATTAAAAGAATTTTAATAATGTTTATTAATTGAAATTTGAATCGATTGACTTGGAATTGTGTTCCGTTCCATGCAACTGCACGGTAACGCTCTGTTCCCTCATATGCAAGTTGACGAGCTTGTTCGGGAAATTCGCATACCAAAGAATTGCCGCAAACGAACTAAAAAAGCAATTTGGTTGTGTTATCATTTGTGTAAATCGTGAATGCCAAGTGTGAAATCGACCTCATCACCCAATTTAATAGAAAGAGGAAACCCTATGAAGGAGCCAAATTAAGGAATAAATAAATCTTATCTCCAAAATAATTTATTTTTGCATTTTTATAATCCATTCGTTTTAATGTTGAAATTCATCCCATAAAGTGTCTTCTACCTGCAGCGCTTTCCTAACATGCTGCGCATTGCCGTGGACTGTGATCACGTCAAAAACTAGCTTCACTCCTGGAGGTTCTTTCAGATTGCGCAATTGTTCCTTGATTGTTTCCATTCGAAGTTCAGCAAGCGGAAGAAATGTCTCGGGAGGATAGTGTTGTTCACGCAAGTACGCAATGCATTCCCGGCCTGTCTCCTCATTATCACACACAATGGACATCATGTGTTTGCCGAGCACCTAATAAAGGAAAACACATTTGGGGTTGGGTAAGGGGGTCTAACCAGAAATTTTTAAAGGGATTTCGGCGACCTCCGATAAGAGTCACTGGCAGGGCCGGCGCCAGAAAAAATTTTTGGAGGGGGCACAAAAATTTTGAGGGGGCATAAACGAAATTTTTGAAAATAAGTGCATTTCTCTTAAGAAAATTGTAATTTTTTCTTTAAATTTTCCGAGTTTGGGAGGGGCACGTGCTCCCCTTTGCCTCTCCCTGGCGCCGGGCCTGGTCACTGGAGAAAATTTGTTTGTTTTTTTTGCTTTTTATGGTAATTTTACTGTATTTTGGAGTGTCATCGGTCCTGATAAGTGCAATTTATTTTATAAATGTTCAATTTTTATTCTTAATATTCAATTCCTTCCCTTTTTCTCCCTGACCCGTAAATTTTTTTTTATATTTTGGGCTTGGGTGGGTACGTATACACTCCTCCCCCTCCCCAGATCCGCCTCTGGGTTGGGTGATTAAATAAATATAAATATGTTTGGATAAATAAGGCAGATTAATGCCTAAAAATGGGCAAAATTTACCTTTGTCACTGCCACTTTAAATTTGTTCTGCGACGGTGAGCATAAATCAACAAGGCGTCCATAGACTTTTTCTGGGAACACACGCTTCAAGTTTTCTATAGCTTCATGCTGGCGCTTATCGCGTTCCGTGTCAAAATGGTCCCCGTGGGCGTCAGCGATCTCCTTACAAACTTGCTGGAACTCTTCCTCCTTTTGTCGCTTCTTTTCTTTTGATTGACTTACCTTAATAAATTTGATTAAAAAAATAATTTTTTCATTTGCCATAGCTTTTCTCACTTCACTCTCCAATTCCCTCAAATTATTGCGCTCTCCCTCCAAAAGACGTGTTATCTCGGCCTCGCGCTCTCGCATCGACTCCAAATTTCGTCGTTCTCGGTCCAGTTCTGCCTGTTTTTGTTGCAAACGGGCCTTGGTGTGATGCAGGCGCCGTTCGTCATAATCATTGGCACTTTTGGCGGCCTCTTGTTCTCGCTTATTGTTGTCCAAATCTGTGGAAACAACAGTGCATCTTTTTTCCACTTCAGCTTTCAAACGACGGTATTCGGCGACCTAAAATTCTTTACAGAATTAAAAAAAAATAATAAAAATCCTGATCATCTCACCTGTTCTTCATTCAAATTCAATTGCATTGCTTGTGATTCTTGTTGGAGTTCTTCTTCCAATTCTTGCTTTTTCTTTTCCATATCTCTTAAAATTATTAGATTTACAAGTTCTAAATAATAGTTTTATTCAGGCCCGTAGCCAGTAGTGCTGTTCGAGAGTCTCGGTCTCGAGTCGAGACTTTTCTCGGTTTTTTGGGTCTCGGTCTCGGGTTTTGAGTCTCGGAAAACGAGACTTTTTTACACTGGATATTCTGGCATTTTTGAAAGAAAAGTGGCGGGGGAGGAACGAGAAAGGGGGGGGGGAGTTGAACAGGATGAAAGAGGAAAATTTTTTTTTAAGAAATGAGTTCAAATCTTTAAAAAAAATTCTCCCGTCCATTCAAATTCTCCTTCCATCTATTTTTTTCGGTATTTGCGCGTTCCGTAAATTTGTGAATGGCGGCGCGTTTCGTAAATTTGGCTACGCTTTGAATTTGGCGCGAAACAGAACGCCAACAAAAACTCAACACCCAAAGAAGCCAAAAGAACGCCATGGGGGCGGGGGAGGCGCCCCCCCCTCCCTAAATACGCTACTGCTGTCGACTCGCACACACAAATACCTTCAAGTCTAATTTTTTAATATGTGCAACTTCATTAATCTCAGTCTAAATTAAAATTAAAAATTTTCATATCAATTTATTGTGATTTTTCTGATGCGTTGAGTTGACAGCTGGGCCGCTGTGTACGAGCCTTCTCTCCCTCTCTGCCTCCCTCCCCACTCCCCATCTGATCCTTCACTTTTAGGGGAAGGCACCATACGTCGGCAAGGTGTCCCAGCAGTTGGGCCAAATGCGAACCCTCCTAAAAAAGCTCTCCAGAGAAATTTTTTTCAAAAGATTGTGTTAAAAAAAATCGAATAAAAATAAATAAATAAAATTAAGCATAAATCGCCGGAGAATATTTTGAGAATTTTAGACCATTTTCATAAGAAAATTGGTCGTTTTTGAGGTCAATTTTTATAAAGAAACATTACATATCGGGTGAGGGTGGCGGCGGTCCCGATAGGGGCCGCCGGAGAAAATTTTGAAAATTGAGGCTGTTTTTCCTAAGAAATTTGCCCATTTTTAAGGGTTCGCATCGGAGAAAAATTGAAAATTTTGACCCATTTTCTTAAGAAATTTGCCCATTTTTAAGGGTTCGCATCGGAGAAAAATTGAAAATTTTGACCCATTTTCTTAAGAAATTTGCCCATTTTTAAGGGTTCGCATCGGA
>LDKF01000116.1:67581-119427 GCA_001026735.1 Rotylenchulus reniformis | reverse complement strand
ATTTATCATCATTACAACCATCCGCAAGCTTTGCATCGGAATACACCACAACTCATATCTGGACGAAGCATACCAAGCACCTTCACTTCAGCATGGTAACAGTTGTTTGTGAGCAAACTGTACAGATACCGTATTATCTCTAATAGAAGGGGCCTCTTCTATTGTTTCAACCTCTTTCCAGGGTGCTCCTTTTATTAGAGAGGCCTCTTCTATTTTTTCAAAGGCTGTAAAATTTTTAAGGTGTTAACAAAGATAAAAAAATCATAATTTTTATGGTATTATCTTGCTGCCATTATTGGGATCAACATTATCTTCTTTAAAAATTCTTCAAACAATTTTTGATCAAAATGTCCAATTATATAGCTCAAAAAAATTAAATATTCATACGCTCATAAACAAAAAGCTACTTCTTCTATTAGAGGGGCCCTTTCTATTTTTCAACCCCTCACAAAAGATCCCTTCTATAAAGAGAGTACCTTCAATTAGAAAAGGGCTTCTATTAAAGAGAATACGGTATGTGATTATTTTAAGAGTTATCCTAAATTACTTACTAATAGTTTTACAGGGCAGATAAATTACATTTTAAATTTTTTATTTTTTTTATATGTCCTTTACGGTACTGGGACGTTAAAAAACCGCCAAATGATGTAGTCTGGTCTAAAACTTTTTTGTTAGGCTTGTTAGACAAGAATTATAAAAGACAAAATTGTTCAGAAAGACAAAATTGTGATTCGAATGGTATATTTTGTTTTTCGAAATCCGGCCAAAAAAGTTAGAAATTTTCCCGAAATACCGAAAAATATGGTTTTTAGGGGATATTTCGAACTTTTTGTTAGAATAATTTTTTTTTAATCATTCGAATCAGCATAAAATTCTGAACAATTTTGCCCTTTATACTTTTTGTCTAACAACTCCAACAAAAAAGTTTTAGGCCAGACCACATCATTTGGCGGTTTTTTAACGTCCTAGCACCGTCTTTTACCTATAGTCGTGCGGTGAATGTTGGACAAGGTAGCCCATGGTAAGGTTTCGCGTCGGCTTTTCCCATTCCCATGTGGCTGCATACAGCCCATAGCTGACAGTACCATTACGGGGCTTCGTCACCTCCGTACCATGGTTGTTGTTCTCAATGAAATACCTGCAAAAGAAATTCTTAATAAGTTCTGAGAACCCAGTTGTAAATTATATAATAAAATAGGAATAAATCAGTTTATGACGGTTTAAAAATCATAATAAGATGTCAACAAGTTCAATTCCACATTCGGGATTTTTTACGAGTTCGGAATTGCCGAATTAATTGTTAATTATTTTTTCCAAATTCATTGTCATTCATGCAAATCTGGATTCCTCCGGATTTTTTTAGTGATCAATGCTCACTCACTCTCTGCCCAGCTGGGTTCGTACTCGCACTCCCACATGAGGTATCAGATAAAATCGCCATTCGGCTCTTTCCTGAAAAAAAGACATTAAGAGGACAAATTTAATTCTAAAAATAAATAAATTTTGATGTTCAGACAACATAATTTTAGGTATTTTAAAGGATCCCCGAATAAATAGAAATCTTTTTGAATTTCGCAAAATAAAATAAAATTAGGCCAAATATATTTTTGAATGTTTGCACAAAAATTTTGCTTCTAGCCAATTCAAATGTGCATTATAGAAATTTATTTATTTATTTATTTATAATTTCTTAAATTTGAGCATTATGTTTGATTAGATCAGAAATTAAAAAGAGTACCTGGAAGCACCGGTAATCGGTCACCCATTCATCAACCCAATATGAAGATTCACCAAGTTGTTCGTCAGTCAAATCTGTGCCCGTCTTAGGGGATAAAGCGGTTGCAAATCCTGAAGAAGCCGAGGAACTGCTACTACTGCCCCACCATGCTGACACCCCTTCAATCATTAGCAGATGACACGCTAATAGGGCCAACCGCATGGTCTATATAAAATAAAATTTCAGGGAAAAATTAAAATTTTCTACATATGGATTGTTTAAAAAGGGCCAATCTGGCCTAATCAAATTGAAACTCCCTTTAAATCTCCAAAATATAATAAAAATTTTTTGAAGTATTTGGAACCATTGGAGTAAAATTTAAGAAAGACTTCGAGTTTACACCCTAATTTTGAATTCTGTTGTATTGCCTAAAAATATTTTTTTAATAATTTTTTGGTTTTTTATGATTTTTGTAGTCAAATACCGCTTAATTTTTTAGCAATAAGTTCAATGAAAAAATCATATTTTTAATTATAATTCTACTCAAAAATCGGACTTCAATTTCATGTTTACTTTTTATATGAAGTTGAGTGAATTTAAAAAATTAATTTAAACATGATTTTATTGGTAGTATTTTGGGGGCAATTTTATAAATGCTGAAAACTCTTCTAAAACAAAGAAATTCGTAATTTTACAAGTACCAAGAGTTAAAATAAAAAAGAAATAAAGAACAATTGCTATTAAAATGCGTTTTAACTTTTTTTTTATTTATGCTTAACAAAGAAAAAATCGGAAAATGAATTCTTTTGATCAAGATTTCATTAATTTATTAAAAAATTTAATAAATTTCATTTTGAAGAGTGAACCGAATTATTAAAATTATTGAATATTTTTACCGACTATGTCACAAAGCCTTATTAATAATAGTTAAAATTTATATTATTAAATCATTACAAAAAAGTTATTTTTAAATTTAATAACAGATTCTTATATAAATATTTATTAAAAAATTAGTCAAACATCAAACATCATCAAAATTTTACAATTTTATAATAAAAGCAAAATAACATGATTTCATACCAAAATAATCTCAAATAATTTGACCTCAAATTGTATGATTTTTTGTAAAAAAAGTTCTAAAAATTTATTAAGCTTTATACTTCTATAATTTGCATCAAAAAACCATTTTCTAACTTATTACGATTTTCTGCTAATTTTTCATTTTTTATAATAAAAATAATAATTTTTCAATTTCAGAGTCCGAGTTGTCCCAAAATATCATCTAATAAACCACCACCACCACCATTTCCACTGGTCTCCATAAATACATTCTTGTCCATAAATTCGTTGCGGAATTTGCCTTTCGGGTCGAACTCCTTGGCCAAAGTGCTGAAAATGGTAGAAATTTGATTAATCCAGCCCATTTTCTATAGAAAGACAATGCTCATTTTCATAGAAATATATTCAAAAAAAATTCGAAAAAATAATATAATTTATTTTTTACACTGTAATTGTGTTTGGGATAATAAGGGATAACTAACAAGAATAAAAAACATATTAAAATTTTGCTTTAGAAAACTTACACAAAATTGTCACGCATGTCATACGTATGCAAAAAGTGCTTAGGGCCCATCAAAAAATATTTGCCCCAATGGGGACGGGCACCGAACTGGATCAGGTCCGCTTCTACCAAGGCCAGCACCGGATTTACGAGTTCAAAAGATGGCTTGAAGGTCAGATCGATGGCAACTGTGAAATTTTTTTTATTATTATTTTATTTGAAAATAATTGAGCAATTTTATTCGGCTGAAAATTCACATATGATCTTTATTTATTTTTTGTTTGAGAATTTATTAATTAATAAACTAATTTTATTTTAAAATTTTATTAATGATTATTATTAATAATTTTTGTAAAAATTATATAATAATTATTATCTAAAACGATTTACACAAAATTTAATGACTAATGACTAACCTATTTATTTTATTATTTTTATTAATTTATTCAAATTTATAAAAAGTATGATTTTGGCAAAAATTATTTGTAATGAATTTTTGCTTTATAAAAAAAATT
This sequence comes from Rotylenchulus reniformis, assembly GCA_001026735.1. Lineage (NCBI taxonomy): Eukaryota > Metazoa > Nematoda > Chromadorea > Rhabditida > Hoplolaimidae > Rotylenchulus > Rotylenchulus reniformis. The sequence continues at coordinate 115,634 of LDKF01000116.1, read as the reverse complement.
ATTTTTTCCGTAAATGTTAATAGCATTTATGGTATAAAAATTATTATTTTTTAATTCTTCAAAGAGAAAATTTAAAAAAAATCAGAATTATTCTTTCATAAAAAAATTAAAAACCTGCATAATCATCCTCGGCATGCCGACAACGGCACATACTCATCCACAAGTCATCACATTTCACCGTCCTAATTAGAGCAACCCATAGCAATGGGGCCAGCAATTCGGAATACTTGTACACCTGATTTTTAATTCCGCGACAATTTGATAAATAAAAACATTTAAATTTTCAAAAATGTTAATAATGTTTTTTAAAAATTAAAATTAATAAATCTGTCTATTCCTTTTTGATTAATTTATAGATTTTGTATTTTTTATAATTTAATCAAATTCTAAAATTTAATAAATGTCAAAATTTCTGTTTCTATATGCTTTTATAACTTTTATGGAATAAAAAATAATAATTTTAAAATATTAAATTTTTATATAAAATTCACTAACTGCTTCAATGGCCTTGGTTGCATTTTCATGGGCAACGAAATATTCAGTCTGTATTTCATCACCACTGTTAAAATTAAGGACAATTAGCAAAAAATTTAATAAACAACAAAAATCGGTAAAAAATTGACCAATAAACAGTCATCTATTAAAAATGAGAAAAAAAAATTCCATTGGATATAAAAATTTTTATAGTATCCTTTTGATAAAGCCAAAATAAATTTTGGAAATAAATTTATTATTGTAATTATGTAGCCATTTTTTTCGTTTTTGGCATTAAATTCCTTTTTTAATTTTTCTTTTTTTAACGCAGTCAAATAAAATTTTAATAAAGCCATTTCCGATGAAAAAGTGACCTGAAGATTCCAGAGAGTGAATTTTTATATTCTCCAGGAGCCAAGAAACCAAGTTGTAAATCCACAAGTCCAAAATGCCATGGTTGTTCCACACTTTGCATGCTGCAAAAATCTACCATTTATGAAAATCGGACTAAATTATGCTTATATTTTTAAAATAATTATTTTAAAGAATTAAACCATACGATAGATAAGTTGCCGGCAAAAAGATCAATGGCGATTTCTGTTGTGTAGTTCGTCTGGCATTAGTGTTCAACAGAAATTCCTGGGTGCCAATGTTGCTGTTGGCATCCGAGCGTTCTATCACACTTATTAGGGACAAAAAATAAATTTTGCTTTGATATATTATTATTTTGATGATTTTTTTATTTCTAAATAGCCTAAAAATAGTTCATTCATCTAAAATCTCATAATGTATTTATTATTTATAATCCAATACACCCTGAAAAAAGTATAATTTCAGTTAATATTTTTTAATGAATATTTCCATATTTTTGGTACATCGAACAGAAAAATTGTCATCATTGCTATATTTGGTGCCATAAAAATTCTTATTTCTTATCTTTAAATAAATTTTATTAAATTAAATATTTTTTGTAGATCATCCTTACAAAACTTGATTCCAGAAACCCGACATGAGGAAATCTGCGAAAACTTGTACAGAATAACCAGCAGCCATTATATCATCAAAATATTGCATAAACTCATTATGGGGCAAACTAAAAATGATAAAAAANGAAAAGGCGGGACTTCGGGATTGAGGACAAGGTTTTCGCCCGACAGCGAATTTCGCAGAGTTGGCGCCCCGGAAACATCAGCAAGCGGACTGGAGTGATCTACGATGTGTACTTCGCCGATGGGACCAGCGGCCGCTTCCATGCCAACCAGCTCCGGCCCAGACAAACCGAAGATCACACCGAAGATCATCTGGAAGTCTTCCGCGAGGTGTTCAATTTGCCAAAAAAGCCGTGAACGGATGTCCTAAAAGGGGAGGTGTTCGGGGCATGGCCGCCGACTTGAATGTAGCGGATGGGAATTGGCATTCTGTCGTTCGATCTTTTGGATCTTTTATCATCCAAACATTTTCCCTTCCATTCCCATTCCCTCATTCATTTCATTTCCATTTTGGCTCGCCCCAAATTCCACTATTAATTGTTCTCCCACTTTTAGGTCCCCTCTTATTATTCCATTTATTTTATTGTGCTTGGACTTCAATCAATAAACTGTTGACATATTTGTCTTTATTGGATTGAAAGACCCAACAACCTTTTAATAATAGGCTAATATATTATTAAATCATATAAAAAATATTTTTAAATTTTAAAAACATATTAATATATAAATATTTATTAAAAAATTAGTCAAATATTAAACAACATCAATACTTATATAATTTATAACTAAAGCAAAAATAACACGATTTTGTACCAACATAATCTCAATCTCAAACAATTTGACTTCAAATTGTATAGTTTTTCTTTGCAAAAATGTTTTTAAAATTTATTTCGCGTCATAATATCTTATAATTTGCAAAAAAAAATCATTTTCTAATTTATTCCGATTTTGTATCTAATTCTAATCATTCTACATACTATAATAAAAATATCAAATTTCAATCATCAGTTCAGAGTCCGAGTTGTCCCAAAATATCATCTAATAAACCACCACCACCATTTCCACTGGTCTCATCCATAAATACATTCTTGTCCATGAATTCGTTGCGGAATTTGCCATTTGGATCGAACTCCTTAGCTAAATTACTGAAAAAAATGGTAGAAATTTGATTAATCCAGCCCATTTTCTATAGAAAGACATAGAAATATATTCAAAAAAAAATTCGAAAAATATTATAATTTATTTTTCGCACTGTAATTGTATTTGGGTGAACGAGGGATAACTAACAATAGGAATAATCCTAAAAATGCATTGTTTAAGGTCGGTATTCCAAAAAAATTTCTTGTTTCCAAATAATAAATGTTTAAAATTTAAAAAAACTTATTAAAATTTTGCTTTAGAAAACTTACATAAACTCTGCACGCATCTCATACGTATGCAAAAAGTGCTCGGGACCCATCAAAAAGTATTTGCCCCAATGGGGACGGGCACCGAACTGGATCAGATCCGCTTCTACCAAGGCCAGCACCGGATTTACAAGATCAAAAGATGGCTTGAAGGTCAGATCGATGGCAACTGTGAAATTTATTATTATTATTTGACAAATAATTGAGCAATCTTATTTGGCTGAAAAATTTACATATAACTTTTGAACTTTATTTTATTGGTTCAGAATTTATTAATTAATAATCTCACTTTATTTTAAAATTATTAATAATGATTATTATTAATAATTATTGTAAAAATTATATAATAATTATTATCTAAGGCGATTTACACAAAAATTAGTTTTATTAATGACAAAACTATTTATTCTTTTTTTTTTTATTAATTTATTCAAATTTATAAAAGTAACATTTCGGAAAAAATTATTTGTAATGAATTTTTACATTATAAAAAATTATTTTCCGATAAATCGTTAAAAAGCCGAATGAAAATTGGTAATATATGTTATAAATATTTATTATTTTTTAATTCTTCATATAGAAAATTTTTATATTTTATACGAATTTTTTATTAGTTAAATAATTAAAAACCTGCATAGTCATCTTCGGCATGCCGGCAACGGCACATACTCATCCACAAGTCATCACATTTCACCGTCCTAATTAGAGTAACCCATAGCAATGGGGCCAGCAATTCGGAATACTTGTACACCTGCGATAAAATAATTTTTAAATCCTCGACAATTGGATAAATAAAATCAATCATTTAAATTTTTGTAAATGCTAATTAATTTGTAAAATGCTTTTTAAAAATAAAAATCAAGAAATCTATTAATCCTTTAATACATTAATTTATAGATTTTGAATTTTTATGATAATCAAATTCAAGAATTTAATAAATATCAAAATTACTTTTTTTTATATGCTTTTATATTTTTATGGAATAAAAAAATTAATTTTAAACTATTAATTTTTTATATAAAATTCACTAACTGCTTCGATGGCCTTAGTTGCATTTTCATGGGCAATGAAATATTCGGTCTGAATTTCATCCCCCTCACTAAAAATAGGTATAATTAGCAAAAAAAAATTAATAAAAAATCAAAATGGTAAAAAATGACCAATACATAGTCCAATCCAATACCTATTAAAAATGAGAAGAAATTATATCTTTTTTTAATTGGCTAGAATCAGAGAAAAATCCATTGGTCATAAAATTTTTTGCATATCCTTTTGATAAAGCCAAAATAAAAACTGAAAATAAATTTATTATTGTGATTCTGTAGCCATTTTTTCGTTTTTAGTATAAAATTCTTTTTTAATTTTTCTTTTTTTAGTTAAATAAAATTTTAATAAAGCCAATTCCGATGAAAAAGTGACCTGAAGATTCCAGAGAGCGAATTTTCATATTCACCAGGTGCCAAGAAACCAAGTTGTAAATCCACAAGTCCAAAGTGCCATGGTTGTTCCACACTTTGCATGCTGCAAAAATCTACCATTTATGAAAATCGGACTAAATTATGCTTATATTTTTTAAATAATTATTTTAAAGAATAAACCATACGATAGATAAGTTGGCGGCAAAAAGATCAATGGTGATTTCTGTTGTGTAGTTCGTCTGGCACTGGTGTTTGGCAGAAATTCCTGGGTGCCAATGTTGCTGTTTGCATCCGAGCGTTCTATCACACTTATAAAGGGACAAAAAATAAATTTGGATCTGTTATAGTATTAATATTATTTTGATGAATTTTTTATTCCTAAATAGCCTAAAAATAGTTCAATCATCTAAAATCTCATAATGTATTTATTATTTATAATCCAATACACCCTGAAAAAAGTATAATTTCAGTTAATATTTTTTAATGAATATTTCCATATTTTTGATACATCGAACAGAAAAATTGTCATCATTGCTATATTTGGTGCCATAAAAATTCTTATTTCTTACCTTTAAATAAATTTTATTAAATTAAATATTTTTTGTAGATCATCCTTACAAAACTTGGTTCCAGAATCCCGGTGTGAGGAAATCTGCAAAAACCTGCACAGAGTAGCCGGCAGCCATTATATTATCAAAATTTTGCATAAACTCATTATGGGGCAAACTAAAAATGATAAAAAAAGGAGGCATTGATATCATGAATAGTTGAATTAGAAATTCATTTTTAAATTAGATTGGAGAGTGAATTTTCATTCGATAACTGTCTTTAGTTCAGTTATTTCGCGAAATATATTTTAAATTTCGAGATATTTTAGAGAAGATTTAGACATTAAAATGGGATTTGGGATCAAAATTTCCGTCAAAAAAACAAACAAAAATTAAAAATTTTATTTTGAAATTCTTTAGGAAGTTTTTTTGGCAAAAATTAAAATAATACTAATTTTAAAAGTATTTATTAATTAATAATCCGGATACAACTATTAATTGGCAAATTAAATGTGCATTTTTTACTTTAAAAATACATAGGTGGTCACATTGAAACTGGGCACCAGGGCCAATTCCATTGAAGTGATCACACCAAAGGCGCCAAGACCCACAGCCAGTGCCTGAGTAAGCAAATTTCGAATAAATGCATAGATAAAAATGGTAAAATAATTATGATTAAAAATTGGATCAGAATAGGTTTCAACAGCATTCCGGATGACTGGCTAATCAAGCTATGGTTAGTAATATAAAAAGTCAACTTTGTGCTATTGCTGAAAATTAAGTCTGCTATTGGCATAAATTTATCAAATTCAATTGAGATTTCGAAATTTTTGAAAAGTACGTCATAAAAAATTTTCCAAAAGAAATTGTCTAACAAGGAAATTTCGATAATGGATTGGTTTTTGATTGGCATTTTTCCTTACCCGACCTTTGCCACCACCCGCCCGCCATTAAATGGCGGACCGCTACTAACTACCGGTCCAACTAACTAACCTACCGCCCACCACTAACTACAGGTCCAAGCTACTCCTTGATCAGATGTACACAGATTGCCGACAGATATTTCGAACCACCTTGAGTCGCGGGTCTCCGGGCAGCACTTCCTCCAGGATACCATCCGCGCGCACAATCTGCATGGACCGGATCTGGGTGCTCAGACAGCCCAAGGTGTTGCCGCTGCCGTGGGCTCCGGTCTGGGTGCCACCCGCAAGGGACAGTTCGCCGAGTTGTGCCAAATTTTCCAACGCATAACCAATGTACTCTATGACGACCATGAATCAATGTGAGCGATTAAATTTTTTTTAAAGAAAACGGTGCAGGATCATTTANGAGTCCGCGATGAGGCTGGAACTGTGTCGCTGGCCCAAACAACGCAATTTTTTGGCATTCTACAAAAATAAACTGATAAAATCATATTACCGTATTTTCTCTATTTTTACGGTACCTTCTAATTTAACGGTACCCCTCCAATTTAACGGTACTTTAGGTAATTTAATGGTAATTTCTATCGGAAGCCAGATTTTTATTTGCCATTTATTTTTCTTATATTTTTCAAGCTGATTTTTTTATTTTTTAGAATAATGAGCGATCAAATAAATGTTGATAATGTAAGTGAAGAAACGAAATGAAGGAAAACGAAGGACCTTCCCAGCCCAAAAATCATTCTTCATTTACGATTAAAAGAAAACTTGAAGCAATCGAATTACTGTTCCCTTCCGGGATAGGTTGAAAATGTTGAGTAAAGCCGAAATGAACAAAATTTGAACGAAGTAAATGCGAAAATTTAGGGAAATCGATTTGTTTCGATGAGGAGGAAAATGATCTGTTGAGTGGATGAATCGCTTGAATTTTTATTTTTTACCAAAAAAATTTACTTCAGGATAGGTTGAAAAATTTAACGGTAACCTTCTAATTTAACGGTACTCCCTATTTTAACGGTACCTTTCGGCCGAGGTTGAAAAATTTAACGGTATACCGTAAAAATATATGTAGGTTCTAAAAGATCATGAATCGTTCATAATTAATTTATTTTTACAATCATTTTTAAAAAATTTTTCATTATTTCTTCAATTTTAATAAGAAAAATTTATAAGAAAAACTTTCTTTTATTAGAAAATTGTCCAATTTTCAAGAATATCCATTAAAATTAGTCTAAAATCAATTAAATTAGAGTTTTCTTCAGATTTTCTCAATTTAAATTAGGTATTCCCTTAGATTTTCAAAATATGCATAAAATATATGTTGATTGAGTGCATTTTTTACAACCACCAAGGACACCAGGCATCATTGTGCTTATTGGCGTCTCTTACAGGTGGAGGACAAAGGGATCATCATTAATTACTAATAACTACATTTGAAGGTAGTTAGTTACGGGAACCGGTACGGGAACCGGACACCATTTTGCTTTGCAGGCGGTGAGATTAGAACCCACATCCCGGGATTTGTGTCCCATATGATAGACCACTATACCACGCCGCAGACATTAATTTTAATTTATTCTTAGAAATTTTGCTGTTCATTTTTCCTCTAAGCAATCTTTAGCTTTTCCATTTTAATCGCTTCAATAAAAAAATTCCTTCAGAAAATCCTTTGTATAAAATGATTCAATTTGTTTTACCTTTACAATATGCTTCACTTGTGAAACACTACGAGGCCATTGGATATTTTGTGTGCCATATTGGAATGTACCGACCCAATTATACATGCTAGAAAAAATATAATTAGTGATAAATTTTTAATAAAAAACTGAAGATATTAATTACATATGCTCAATCTTTTCATTTTATAAAAAGATTTAAAAACTGGTCAATTTTCAAAATATTTATTTTTCAGAGTAATTTTGATGGATAGAGCTGAAATATGGATTAAAAAAACTAAAATATGGATTAAAAGGCTAAAATATGGGGGCTATGAATTGGATTATTGTTTTAAAAAAGTTATGTTAATAGAGTGGATTTATTTTAACTTATGTATTTTATAATGGCAAAAATTACTTTATCGTCTGGCCATCCAATTGGCAAAAGATCAAAAAAATTACATTTAAAAAGTAAAGCAAATTTGTCAGACGAATAACAGCAGAGCATTTGGACATTATTTAAAAAATATAAATTTATACAATTATGGAAGCAAAAATATGCTAAAGATAAAGATAAAATCCAAAAAAATTAAAATTATTAAAAGAACAAAAAATCATTAAAAACGGAAAATCAATGAAACTATCATAGGCAAAAATTACTCCTATCTAATCTGAAACCATCTTAATACATTAAACAATTCCTCAATTTAAATTTATTGATTTATATAAAATTTGGTTTTTTTGGAGTAGGAAAAATTCATAAATCTGGTTTATATTTTAATAGCTTTTCAATTAAAATTCCGCAACTTAAAGCCAGATTTCATGAACATTCTGGCCACAAAATTATATAAANAGTCACCAAAAGCTTGTACATATACATTATTAAAAAATTCGAATGCCTGGTAAAATTTTTTTCGAAACATAAAACCTATGAATGTAAAAAAATGAAAAAATGGAATATGAAAATTTGTTGAAAAAATCTTGGTATAACATATTGTCGTAAAAATTTGGTGTAGAACTTTTGCATGGCGAATTCTTGTGTCACCCCAAAACTGACCCATTATCTTGTTTTTTTTTAATATATAAAAAGTACATTAAATAAGAAAATTTTGAATTTCAAGAATATTGGATTTATGGAGAGGAATTTTGTTGCCAAAAGAAAATAATCACCCAAAAAAAAGAAAAAATTATGAAAAATAGGGGACTATGGTTTGTTGATTTACAAACGGAGAGAATAAACCGGGCCCAATACCAATAACACGTTGAACAAAAGTCACGACAAATGTTGTCATTCTCTAAAATTTTATTTTCCAGGCTCCAAAACCGTTTATGACAATGGATTTGAATATTAAATTTTCGATTTGAAGTGTACATCTAGATAGAGAATGAGAGTTTGAAAGGTGAAATTGAAGTTTGTGAGCAAAAATGGAATAGTAACAGCAGAGTTCAAGGAAACTTCTTAATTTATTTTTATTTAATGAACTAAAAAGATTGATATATTCTGTGAGGAAAAATAGAATATTTTTATGGGATCATTATCATTACTAGCTATTAATAGCTTTATTCACTTGCTAAAGATTTAGCAGCCATAAGCTAGTTTTGTAAAATAATTATTTATTGTTGATAAAACTGCTAAACTGTTAATTAGCTATTAAACCGAATTTTTTAAATAGATAGGCCATCGGAAGACAAAATCTTACGATTTCGACAAATGCATTAAAATAGTTTTATTTTGAATAAATTTATCGTTTCAACTACTGATGAGAATAATTCGATTTTTATTTTCCAAGCTCTAAAACTTTTTATGGCAATGAATTTGAATATTAAACTTTCGAATTTGAAGTGTTGTACATCATGATAGGATGTTATTCTGAAAAATGAACTAATATCAACAGTGTCCAAGGTGGCAAATTAACTTTAACAAATTTATTTCAACAATTATTAAAATAATACAATTTTATATAAAAATATGTCACAAATAATTTGACCTCAAATTGCAGAAAATTTTTTAACGAATATTTTCAAATTTATAATGCTTGGAAAAAATATTTTACAACAAAAAATCATTTTCTAATTTATTCCGATTTTGGGGCTATTTCTAAGCATTCATCTAATGTAATAATATCAATTCAAATCTTTTTGTTCAGGATAGTTGTCCCAAAATATCATCTAATAAACCACCACCACCATTTCCACTGGTCTCCATAAATACATTCTTGTCCATGAATTCGTTGCGGAATTTGCCATTTGGATCGAACTCCTTAGCCAAATTGCTGAAAATGGTCATAAATTTTAAAATAGAAGAATTTCCTAAAAAGATGGCATAATTGAGTATTTTTAGTAAAATAATCATCAGAAAAAATGTATTATTTCTATTTCATCTCATGTACTTTAATAAAAGGAAAAATTAATAAAAAAAAATTTGACTTTTAAGGGGGAGTGTTTAATTTATGAATCAATTTTTTCTAGGCTTATAATACATAATTTTTGCCTGACTCCCAAAAAAACAAATGCACAAAAATTGGACATAAAATTTAAATTTTCAGGAAAACTTACACAAAATCGTCACGCATCTCATACGTATGCAAAAAGTCTTCGGGACCCATCAAAAAGTATTTGCCCCAATGGGGACGGGCGCCCAATTCGATCAGATCCGTTTCGACCAAGTGCAGCACCGGGTTTACGAGTTCAAAATAAGGCTTGAAGGTCAGATCAATGGCCACTGCGAAAGAAAAATTTTATATTATTATGGCATTTTTCGCCAGTAAATCTATCAAGATTTGAATTTATTTAAAAAAAATTCATAAACCAAATTTATTGTCTATATGTAGAAGTATTATTAATTGAAAAAATTAGCTGAATTTGTTTTGGGTTAAAATAAAATTTATTTTTTCTTAATTTATCAATAGGTCTGTGATCATTTTATTTTTTATTAAGGCCCATAATTTAACTTTTTTATTTAAAAAAAAAACCTGCATAGTCATCTTCGGCATGTCGGCATCGGCACATACTCATCCACAGATCATCACATTTCACCGTCCTAATTAGAGCATACCAAAGCAATGGGCCCAACAATTCGGAATACTTGTACACCTGCGATTTACATTTTTTGCTTCCACAATATTGGATGTATAAAATTATTTGAATATTTTTTGAATAGCACCACAATTCTATAATAAGCTCAATAGGTTTTTTGAAAAAAAGAATTGTTGAGAAATTTTTCCGAAATAATAAATCTACTTCATAATAGATAACTACGACGATTAAGTAAAAAAATGTGACAAATATTTTACAAAATATGCTTTTTCTTTTTTATATGAAATATTTATGATAATTTTTTTTATTAAAATTAGCTAACTGCTTCAATCGCTTTAGTCGCATTTTCGTGGGCCACGAAATATTCAGTTTGAATTTCGTCGCCACCACTAAAATAGAGATAAGCAATTAACATAATAGTAAATATTTTAATAAACAAATATGTAAAATTGTCAGCCCAAAATTTATTAAAATGAGAAATAATTATTTATTATTTTGTGTGAATCAGAAACAATCCTTTTGGTAAAATCAATAAAAAATCTGAAACAAATTTTTATAATTTACATGTAGTCAAATTTCTCTATTATTTGTAAAGTTTATTATTTTTATCCATAAAATATATTTAAATGCAATATTTATGACATAAATACATCCGAATATTGATTTTTTCGAATGAAAAATTGACCTGCCAATTCCAGAAATTGAATTTTCATATTCACCAGGTGCCAGGAAGCCAAGTTGGTAATCCACAAGTCCAAAATGCCATGGTTGTTCCACACTTTGCATACTGTAAAAATTTATTAATCTATGAAAAATCGGAAAATTAGGCTTCCTTAAAGAAAAAAACATCGACCAAAATGATTATTCGCTACAGAAAAATTATCTATAATAAATAAAAAACATACGACAGATAAGTTGGCGGCAAAAAGATCAATGGCGATTTCTGTTGTGTAGTTCGTCTGGCATTAGTGTTCAATAGAAATTCCTCGGTGCCAATGTTGCTGTTGGCATCCGAGCGTTCTATCACACTTATTAGGGACAAAAAATAAATTTGGCTTCGATATATTATTATTTTGATGAATTTCTATTTGTTAAAAAAGGTGCTAGGTCTTTAAAAAAAGGCCCAATGTGGGCGTTAAAAAAAGGCCCAATGTGGGCGTTAAAAAAAGGCCCAATGCGGCCAATCTGTACGAAAACTTTTTTGTTAGACCAGTTAGACCAAAAGTATAAAAGGCAAAGTTGTGCAGAATTTTATGCTGATTCGAATGGTATAAAAATTATTTCGAAATTCGAACAAAAAGTTCGAAATTTTCCCGTAATATCGAAAATTAATGTTTTTAGGGGGTATTTCGAACTTTTTGTTCGAATTTCGAAATAATTTTTATACCATTCGAATCAGCATAAAATTCTGCACAACTTTGCCTTTTATACTTCTTGTCTAACAAGTCTAACAAAAAAGTTTTCGTACAGAATGGCCGCATTGGGCCTTTTTTAACGCCCACATTGGGCCTTTTTTAAAGACCTAGCACCTTAAAAAACAATACAAAATTCAGTTAATATGAAGAAATTAATATTTATTTTCTCTATATAAATGTTTTTATATTTCTGATACATCGAACAAAAAATGCCGTAAATTTTGTATATTTTTGGTGCCATAAAAACTTTAAATAAATTAAATAATTTTTGTAGATCATCCTTACAAAACTTGGTTCCAGAATCCCGGTGTGAGGAAATCTGCAAAAACCTGCACAGAGTAGCCGGCAGCCATTATATTATCAAAATTTTGCATAAACTCATTATGGGGCAAACTAAAAAAGATTTAAAATAATAAGAATAGTTGATTTAGAATTCTTTTTTTAATAATAAGTAGAATGCCCGATAATAAGTAGAATGCCGAAAAATCTAAAATAGGTAACTATTTTAGATTTTACTCCAAATAGGTGCTAACCCCGGAAATATGTATTTTTCGCGTTTTTATTGCATTTTTATGTAAGAATTTTGGCTCGAACAAAGTCAAAAATAGGTTTTTTACGTTTTATAAAACGTCTTTAAAATACTTCAAAACTAATAAAAACATGTTTAAACATATCTAAAACCTAAATTAAAAAAATAAAAACCTAGAAACTCTAGGCTTAGTGATTTTTCAAAAACTTCAAGTTTTCTACATATTTCAGTTATTAGCGAAATATATTATAAGAATATATAATATAATTTTGAGATATATTAGAGATGATTTAGAGACATTAAAGTGGAATTTTTGGTCAAAATCTCCATCTGATTTTTTTGCAAAAGAAGTTTTTACGGCTTTTGCAAAAAATTAAACATTTATTTTAGAGGTAATTATTAATTAATAATCCGGATACAACTTATAGACTCCAATAAATTAGTAAATCTATTATTTGGTCAAATTACAGTTGGATCTTCACTTTAGGAAGACGTAGTTGGTCACATTGAAACTGGGCACCAGGGCCAATTCCATTGAAGTGATCACACCAAAGGCGCCAAGACCCACAGCCAGCGCCTGATTAAGAAAATTTCGATAAATGCTTAGATAACAATGGTATAATAATTATGATTATAAATGAAAATTGGTTTCTACAGTATTCCGGATTCCTGGGTTGTCAGGTATTACCTATGTCATTTTACCTAAAGTACTAAAATTTGAGCATCTCTTCCGGAAAAAGCCATGCGAAATTATACAAAGAAGCATCTTTATGCTCTTGATGAAATTTATATTTGCCTTTTTGCAGTTTTTAGAATTTACTTGAATTTTCGAAATTTTTGAATGGATTCCGATCATTTATTCAGGGGATAAACTTATTTTTTTATTCGTCTTCCGTTAAACCTTGCTTAAAACTCAACCAAAAATGATAATATAAAAAATAGAAAAATATAATAAAAATATGCCTAAATCCGTCCAATTTCTCCATTATGTAAAAAACTACAGTTAAAACCCGTCATTTTTTGTATCAAATTTGACCAAAATTCAGCTGGAAAATTTGGATAGACATATGCTTAGTAGTTTAGTACATAATTATTTTTTCGTCCATCTTTTGACAAAAAATTTAAGCGAATTAAAGTGAATGACGTCCGAATCTCCAAATCTCCCCTTGATCAGATCGGCTGATCAGACCTATTGCGGATATTGCTAACCACCTTGAGTCGCGGGTCTCCGGGCAGCACTTCCTCCAGGATACCATCCGCGCGCACAATTTGCATGGACCGGATCTGGGTGCTCAGACAGCCCAAGGTGATGCCACTTCCGTGGGCGCCAGTCTGAGTGCCACCCGCAAGGGACAGTTCGCCAAGAGATGCCAAATTTTCCAACGCATAGCCGATGTACTCTATGGTGAAAAAGAAAAAGTAGAACAATTAAATACTTAGTTAGAAAAATGCTAAGGAAATGTTTTGACTAATGGTACTAACTATGTAAGTTTTTTACGTTTTTTTAGTGATTTATGCTCTTTGGCAAATTTTAGTCATTCGCAGTAAAAATAGACACCCTTGGTATTTTGAAACCCTTCCCCAATTCGCCTCCGCCTATTTTGCTATTCACAAGACCTAAATTCTGACAATTCTTGCATATTTTTAATCTTGATTGGATTTTTAAATTTTTCCTTTTTGTGTTTTTTTCACCAAAATCCCGATATTATAAAATCCGATTTTGGGAAGTCCCGATCCCGAATTTGAAACGGGATTCGGGATCAGTTTACGGGATGTTCGGAATCGAGATCGATTCCTGATCCCGAAAATCGGGCGGGATCCTGATCCCATACTACCCTAGTTTTAACACACGGTTAGCAAGGTTCCGGAATCCAAATGCATTTTTAGACGCATCAGGGTGGCCGATTCCAAACCACTAAAATGCGGCATTTGCTTATTTTCGGCCCAAAAAATGCGGCAAAAGTGCGGCAATTTTCATGAAAAATGCGGCAGATTTATAAACTTTTTAATAAGCAAAAAAATTATCCAAAATTTTTATTCTGCGTATTTCTCACTACTTTTCACTTGGTCAAGCAATTGCTGGTTGAAAATAAAGATATCATATATATAGCTTGGGGACAATCAAAATCGGAATTGAATTTTATGGAAACAAGACTGTTGAGCAACTTAATTTTCATCCGATTGCGTTCATTGGTCTTCAGATTCTTTACTAGGGTAGCACACGGGGGGGGGGATCCCCGACTTTTTTGGGCTCCATCCCCGTCCCCGTCCCCGACGATCCCATCCCCGACATCCCCGATCCCCGACCTTCATCCCCGCGGGGATTCGGGGATGAAAATGCACCCCTAATGATGCCATTTTGGATCCAAGAGATAAGAGAAATTGCTGGATGACTAGCCAAATGAACCTTGGCTCGGTGGTACAATGCTAGTTTATTGGCGGCGAGGTCGCGGGTTCAATTCCCGTCGCCTCATATTTTATTTAATTATTTCTTTGTCCTTTTTTTGTTCATTTTTTTGTTTCTCAACACAAAAATTATTACGAAAATTTTTTAGAAGATGATAATTCTTGAATTTCAAACAAGAAGTAACAGAAAAGTACATAAAAATTAAGCAATTTTTTTAAAAAGAAAAAGGTCCTTTTTTTCAAAATTTTCTCCGGCGGCCCCTATCGGGACCGCCGGCACCTCCCGCAATGATTTGTCCAAAATTTTCATTAAAAAATGACAAATTTTCTTAAGAAATATGACCTAAATTTTCAAAATTTCCTCTGGCGGTCCCTATCGGGACCGCCGGCAACTCATAAGTGAAATTTCTTCATCCAAAAAATGCTCATTTTTTAATAAAGCTTTGAAAAATTTTTTTGATATATAACACTCATAAAAATTTTTGAAAAAATTTTTTTCGGAAAAAAGACTTAGAAATTTTTTCACCCATCCCCGTCCCCGAAAACCCCGATCCCCGTCCCCGGTCGATTTTTCATCCCCGTCCCCGTCCCCGACTCGCCTATCCCCGGCAATCCCCGTCCCCGATTTTTTCAAAATCCCCGTCCCCGTGCTACCCTATTCTTTACCACCGAAAAAATCGATTCGCAAAAAACAAAGATTCACTTTAAAATATGTCTATTCGCGGACCTCCGCTTTTATCAAAAAAATTCTATGGGTGAGAGGGTGCGGCGGTCCCGATAGGGGCCGCCGGAGAAAATTTTCAGAATTTTCAATCATTTCCATAAGAAAATTGATCATTTTTAAGTTGTAAGAAGCGGCGCCGGAGAAAATTTTAAATATTTAGATCTTTTATGAAGAAGAAATGGTCAATTTTTAAGATATTTTTTGGAAAAAATTGAATGTATGGGGTGCCGGCGGACCCGATAGGGGCCGCCGGAGAAAAATTTGAGAATTTACGGCCATTTCCTTAAGAAAATTGGTCATTTTCTGATTTAATTTTCAAAAATCCAAAAATGCGGCAAAATGCGGCAATGTACAAAAATGCGGAAAAAATGCGACAGAGAGGGCAAAAATGCGGCAAATGCCGCATAAATACGGCTATATCGCCACCCTGAGACGCATAATTATGTGGCACAGCTTTTTATTGGATAATTTCAAAAACCATTCATAAAGAAAATATTACATTTCCAAACTTTAAAGTGATATGTTGAACTAAGACCATTACATATAATTCAAGATAATCGGCTCCAATTCGAAAATGAATTATTTTGTGGTAATAAAGTATAAAACTATCTTTTAGCCATTACAAGAGCCAAAAATTTGTTTGAATTAACATGATGCAAAAAATATGTTAACATAATGCCGTATAATACCGTATATTACCCAATACGATATCAATTAGTCAATTCGAAATGGGTTTAATATTGTTATATAAGTAATTTCAGGAACTACGAAATTAGTTTTCTTACGCAAGAATGGTGCCAGATCCGTGTAGGTGATCCCGGCTTCAGCTATCACAGTGGGATCCAGCGGATTGATGCCAGTCAGCGGACCAATTGGCGGCACAATCGGGATAATGCCATCGAGTGGTTGTACGGCTGGCAGCAACGGATTGAGGATGTTCTTCAGCCCAATGTTGGCCAAAATGGTGTCATTTGAGTCCGCGATGAGGCTGAAACTGTGTCGTTGGCCCAAACAGCGCAATTTTATGGCATTCTAAAAATGCTAAAAATTATCAAATAGTTTCTATAAATCTTGAATTGTAACCAAAAAAAATTATCAAAAAATATAATTAAACTTTACGGTTTTTCGACCAAATTTTCATTCTGCAGAAAAATGAATATAGCAAAAACTTTCTTAGATAGATGGCCAAATTTTCAAGAATATCTATACAACTTAAAACAAATACCTCCTTTTGGATTGGTGCTTATATGACAAGAAATTTTCTCTAGAAATTTCATGCACCTTTCCTCGGTACAACTTTTATTTTTCTATTAAAAAATTAGGAATTGTATTATTAAAAATTGTATTGTAAAATCCATATTTTAAAATGTAAAAATCCATATTTTACCTTCACAATGTGCTTCACTTGTGCTACACTACGAGGCCATTGGATGTTCTGGGTGCCATATTGGAATGTGCCGGCCCAATTATACATGCTATAGAAAAGAAAATTATAATAAAATACTTAAATTAATAACAACCCTATTAAATCACTAAATTTACTCAAAAAACTAGATAAAAAATAATTTTACAAAAAATTCATACTGCCTATAAATTTGGAAAATAGTAAAATTTCATAAAACACTTTGTTGAAAGAATAATTTGCATATTTAATATATTTTTTAAAGGAAAACTTACTTGATTGTTTGGCCATCCAATTGGTGAACGATCAAAAAAATTATGAATAAGTAAAGAAAATTTGTTAGACGAATAACAGCAGAGAATTCGGACATTATTGTATAAAATATAGATGTATACAATTATGAAAGCAAAATATTCTAAAAATATAATTTATACTCAAAAATAAGATTATTAAAGTAGGAAAAAATCATAAAACGGAAAATCAAAGTATGGGCATAAAATTACTCTCCTCTCTATTCAGAAACCATATAAATAAAATAAATATTTCCATAAATGAAATTTTTTGATTTGCGTTAAAAAATTCATTTTCCTTAATCTGGATTATATTCTGCTGGTAGTGAATTAAATTCCGCCATTTTGAGCCAGAGTTCATGAACATTCTGGCCATAATGTCCAGGGTTGCCAAACAGCCGTATTTATACGGCATTTGCCGTATTTTTGACCCTCTCGCCGTATTTTTCCCGTATTTTTGTCCATTGCCGTATTTTGCCGTATTTTTGAAAATTTGGCATTTTGATCAAAAAATGATTAATTTTCTTAAGAAAATGACCCCAAATCTCAAAATTTTTCTCCGGCGGCCCCTATCGGGACCGCCGGCATCCCATACTGTTGAATTTACTTTCAAAAATTTCTCCGGCGGCGTTTCTTAGAACAAAAAAATGATTAATTCTCTTAAGGAAATGGCCGAAAATCCTCAAAATTTTCTCCGGCGGCCCCTATCGGGACCGCCGCTCCCCCCCCCCCACGTAAAATAATTTTTATAAANTGCCGTATTTTTGCCGTATTTTTTGCCCCGAAAAAAGATAAATGCCGTATTTTAATGGTTTGGAAATGGCAACCCTGATAATGTCATATGAATAAATTTTTGAACATTATCGGATTTGAATAAAGAGAATAATCATGGATGTTTGAGACTCTAATTCTGAAATAAGAACGAAAGGTGGGTGATGTAATTTTTTCACAGAATCAAAAAATTAAAACTAAAATAAACAACCATAATCTTGTGTTGGAATATAACTAACCTAATAAGAAAAAATTTCAAAAAAATAGATTTTGGAGAGGAATTTTGTTGCCAAAAGAAAAATAAATCAAAATGCAAAATTATGAAAAATGGTTGGATAAAGTTCTTAATGTAAATATATTATTGCAAATGGTTTTGATTTTGCAAACCCTGAGAATAAAACACCGGTTGGCACAGGGACCAATAACACGTTGAACAAAAGTCACGACAAATGTTGTCATTCTCTAAAATTTTATTTTCCAGGGTCCAAAACCATTTATGACAATGGATTTGAATATTAAACTTTCGAATTTGAAGTGTACATCTAGATAGAGAATGAGGGTTTGAAAGGTGAAATTGAAGTTTGTGAGCAAAAATGGAATAGTAACAGCAGAGTTCAAGGAAACTTCTTAATTTATTTTTATTTAATGAACTAAAAAGATTGATATATTCTGTGAGGAAAAATAGAATATTTTTATGAGATCATTATTGTTGGGTCCTTTAGGTAATTGGTGCTAACAATTACAGGTTCCAAACAATTAATATAAATATTTATTTCGCAATTAATATAGTCAATTGGGGATGATCAATTGAGGGGCGAAATATGGGATTACAATGGAATGAATGAGTGGGGGAAGTAATGGGAAAATGGAAAGCACGCGGGATCTATTGTCATCAAATTCAAATCACTTAATTGGCGCGCTTCCGCCCCAACACCTCCCCTTTTAAGAAGTGACGATGTCTTCGGATTCGTCGATGTCCTTAGGGCTTCTTCCTAAAGGATTCTTGGGAAACTTGACCGGGGGACGGCAATTCCGTTCAGGATTACGCCGGACAGGCATGGGTGATCGTCGATCTTCAGCCGCGTCCAGCAGTGCCGGTCCCGTGGGTCCCGTGACGTGGGTTCGAATCCCACCGCCGTGCAGACATATACTCAAGCCCGTGGGGAGCACATCCCTTCACCGAGTAGCCATTAGCCGAGCGGTGATACAGAGCAAATGGTGAAAGACTACATGTACGACCATCTGTACACACACCACAGTTACCAATGTGGTTGAACAACCCGTGTGGTTGTTAGCACGGCCCGACCGGCAACCCCAGAAATGGGGGAATACCGCCAACAGGGTGCAGTGTATAACAAAAAAAAAAAAGATTGATATATTCTGTGAGGAAAAATAGAATATTTTTATGGGATCATTATCATTAGTAGATATTAATAGCTTTATTCACTTGCTAAAGATTTAGCAGCCATAAGCTAGTTTTGTAAAATAATTATTTATTGTTGATTAAACTGCTAAACTATTAATTAGCTATTAAACCGAATTTTTTAAATAGATAGGCCATCGGAAGACAAAATCTTATGATTTCGACAAATGCATTAAAATAGTTGTATTTTGTATAAAATTATCGTTTCAACTACTGATGAGAATAATTCGATTTATGCAACATTTTTTTCATCATCCTCTTCCCACCCCATTCATCTCCTGCAACTCACTCTTGAAATCATGAATCACCACTAAAAGCAATTTTCGGGATTCGGTATTGGATCAGTTTACTGTAGTATTATCTGATTGTCACCTCGCAAGCTCGCTTGCAGGCGGACAGGGAATCGAAGCGATTGTTGTTGCCGCCACGGCCAGAGTACCAGAATGCCTTAAAATTGGCGCAAAATTTGAATTCAAAATGAAAGGACCACTCGCCTTGCACTTTCCCTCCGATTTGGCGTACCACCAGCGACGCAGGTGCCGGTGTCCGTTGCCCACAGCTTTGGGGAGATTGCAACGCTAAAATCGAATAAAAAAGTTTGGCATTTTTTCAATTTTAAATTTTAATTTGCATTTACCCTCTGTTTCCCTGGCTTGTCGGCACCGATGCCAGCAGTCATCAAAGCCGCAATCAGTACCACAAAGCCAAGGACGATGCTGATCATTTTGACCATTTTGTCAGATCCAATTATGGTCTAGTAAGAAAAGTTTTTTTTGGAGGAGGGGGATAATGCTTTTTGATGCTTCTGAGAGTTTGGTGAACAGCTTAAATACATTGAGAGACCAAAAAGCACTTTCCATTCGGTAGGCCTTTCATGAAATCAGTTTTTTGTGTCCAATTAGTAAGCTTTTATTCATTCGCCCACACATTTTGAATATAATTTATTCCGCTTTTAAATTATTTATATCTGGTGCTAGAAATTGAATTTTATATTTTGAACCATAGTCATGTAGGCGTTTTCTTATCAGTCATTATTGACCAATTTCCATTTTTTGCTCATTCATTTTCCTTGATCAAAATGTAAGGATGAATGGAGTAAAGGCTTACTAATTGATTACGAAAAAATTAATTTAATGAAAGGACTTCAGAAATTAAAACTGAATTTTGGTCCTTCAGTTGGCGTATATAAGCTGATCACCAAGGTCTCAGAAGTATTAAAAAAAGCATTTTCCAAGAAAAATAAATAAACATATCTGGATCTGACAAAATGGTCAAAATGATCAGCATCGTCCTTGGCTTTGTGGTATTGATTGCGGCTTTGATGACTGCTGGCATCGGTGCCGACAAGCCAGGGAAACAGAGGGTAAATGCAAATTAAAATTTAAAATTGAAAAAATGCCAAACTTTTTTATTCGATTTTAGCGTTGCAATCTCCCCAAAGCTGTGGGCAACGGACACCGGCACCTGCGTCGCTGGTGGTACGCCAAATCGGAGGGAAAGTGCAAGGCGAGTGGTCCTTTCATTTTGAATTCAAATTTTGCGCCAATTTTAAGGCATTCTGGTACTCTGGCCACAACAATCGCTTCGATTCCCTGTCCGCCTGCAAGCGAGCTTGCGAGGTGACAATCAGATAATACTACAGTAAACTGATCCAATATCGAATCCCGAAAATTGCTTTTAGTGGTGATTCATGATTTCAAGAGTGATGAGTTGAGTTGCTAGAGAATCAATGGTAGACAGAGGGAGTGAGGTGATTAAAATCCAAAATGATGCCCCTATGTGATGACTATTTATTAAATAAAAGCTAAAATGTTGCATAAATTGGACTATTCTTGGTAGTTGTCTGCAAAAGGCAGAGGGTGCTGGGTCGTTATAAAAAAATGTATCAGAATCAAAACACATTATCTCTTCCAAAAACTTTTTTAAACACTTGCTTGTATAAAATTTCAAGACAAAATTTGTGCAGAATTTTATGCTCTATCTTCTGGTATTTTTATTTTTTCGAAAATGAACATAAATTTCGAAATTTTCGTGAAGATCCTATTTTGATCTTTTCAAAAATCGAACTTTTTGTTTGAATTTCGAAAATCGAAAATAGCAAAAGATAGAGCAAAAAATTCTGCACTATTTTGCCTTGCATAGCAAGCTTAATTTTTTTTGTAAAACGTTTTAGGTTTTAATATTTTTTGTAACATCCTGGCTCCCTTAAAACAACTATGGTTTATTTATGGTGTTTGAACATCTCATAAAGTTACAAAATATTTGGTTGATCCGAATGAGATCAAAAACGTCATCATTGATCATTTGACCATGTTTCGTTCAGCCAAATATATTCAAATACGCAATAATCTGAAACAAAATACTTAACCAATAAGAATAAAAAAATATTTTTATTAAATTTAATTCATTTATTATTTCAATGTTTTCAAGGCACAATGCCAAATTTTTTTAAGTCAATAAAAAACAATTTTTTAGATCTCTATAACATCAGACAGATTTTCATCCAAAATAACTAAAAAAAAAACTCATAAAATTTCTCCAAAACAAAAAAAATGTTATGATAACTGACGACTTAATCCTCCGACTTCAACTTTATGCGCGGATCGGAAGTCCGGGGAAAATGATGCGACAGTTATTATGTTGTGCCCTTATAGTTGGGGCTCTCATCATTCGTACGGAAATATATTTAACAATTTACTCGATTTTTTAGTAAAAAATTTCATTGGGAATATACTTTAAATAGATTAAAAATATGTATAAGAAAAGTTCCGTCTAGCATTTAAATATTTCCAGAAAAAAATTATTTTTATTATTTTCACATGTCCACTCCCAAAAATACATAGAAAATTTATTTAATATCATAAAAAATAAACTTTACAATGGTCTACCGAGCTATAATAGAATTTAGGCCGTTCTAAGCAGTTTATAAAATAATCGTGCATCATTGAACATCCAGCAAAGAATGCCGAAAATCAAGCCATCGGATCAACAAAAAGCTCCTGGTCAAACTGATCTGAAAAATATACATCGAGAAGTTCAAATTGTAAGCCGAATTGGAAAAAATTAATTAATTAATTGATTTTTTGATGTTTTAAATTAAACACACTTAATTATTAAATATAAAAAGCTATGAATGTTTAAAATATTTTCTTTTTTCAGACGGACCACAAGTTGAGCCTGGAGGAGTTGGCCAAAAAGTTTGAGACCAGCATAGAAAATGTGAGCTCTTAATTTAAAATTATTTTACAGGTGAAAATACCAAATTTTACAGGGATTAACCTCATCAAAAGCGGAAGAATTGCTGCAAAAACATGGTCCAAACGCATTGGAACCACCAAAAACCATACCAGAATGGCTGAAATTTCTGAAAACTCAGGTGAAATTTTTTGTCTTGAAAAAATGATTTCTATGAAAATTTCAAAAAAAACAAACCAGATCACTTTACAGTATACCTAATTGTTAAAAGGTCACCATGTTCGCCTTGCTGTTGTGGGTTGGCGCGGTGCTGTGTGTGATCGCCTTCATGTTCGGTTACTTGTCTAAAACGAACGTCTCATTTGACAACTTGTACCTGGCCGGTGTGCTGGCCTTCGTGGTCATTGTCACTGGATTCTTCCAATACTACCAGGTCGAAATTCGAATTAATTTTTTATTTTATTTTAGATAATTTTATATTTTTTTGAATCGATTGATTTTAGGAGTCGAAGAGCTCCAAAATTCTGGAGTCCTTCACCCACATGGTGCCAACCTTCGCGCATGTCTACCGGGACGGCAACAAGGTGGAGGTGAACACGGAGAAGGTGGTGATCGGCGATGTGCTGGAAGTGCGCGGAGGCGATCGCGTGCCGGCTGACATCCGTAAGTTTGATCAAAGTTTATATGTCCAAACCACTAATGAGGTTTGATCTTTAAAAAATTATCTACCGATTTGAATATTCATGGGAAATTCCGAGTTCGATAAGTCGAAATTCCTTTTTTATTTCTGTTTTGTATTTCGAGAAAATGCTTGAAATTTCAAGCAAAATGTATCCTTATGAATGGGGGTTTTGGCTGGCAAAATAAATTCCAGGATAAGCAAATATTGAAAAATAAAAAGGAAGAGAGTTGGAGGAAAGAGATAACTAAAAATTGCAAAAATTACCAATTTTCTTAATAAACTGATTGACTCACCAGAATAATCATCGATTGATAATCGTCACTCATCAACTGTTCATGTTGATTTTTTAAGGGTCCCAAGATCGTTCAATTAATTACAGTATAATGTGGGTTATTTAGGACTTGGGAGTATTTAAGACTTTTATAAATTTAGTTCTAATTCAATACACAATTTATTAGATGCTATAAGTATTAATTTACAATTCTTTATTAGATATATTCGTACTATCTAAGTCTATTATTCCGGTTAATAAGGTATCATCTCGGCGGCCGGCTTCAAGGTGGACAACTCATCGTTGACCGGCGAGTGCGAACCGTTGAGTCGGTCTTCGGACTGCACCAGTGATGACCCGATGGAGACCAAGAACATGGCCTTCTACTCCACCTTTGCTGTAGAGGGTACAGCCAAGGGAATTGTTGTGAATACCGGCAAGAATACGGTAAAGATTTTTTTATCAAGATCCTTATAACATCTTTATTACAATTTTTAACAGGCCGTTGGCAAAATTGCCCTTTTGGCCACACATTTGGAGCCGGGCAAGACTCCAATTGCCATTGGTGGGGAATCTTATAAAAATTATTTTTAAATATTTTTTGAGGCGAAGTACGGATGAAAAAATATATAGGACTTACATATCTAATTATCTTTACAGAACTGGAGCATTTTATCCATCTGATCACCATTGTGGCTTGTACTTTTGGTGTGATCTTCTTCATAATCGCCCTGTTCCTTGGCACCGATTGGATCAGTGCCGTGATCTTCCTGATCGCCATCATTGTCGCCAATGTGCCAGAAGGTTATTATAACCCTTAAAATAAATTTTGCTTCGGTTGTTTCAATGTCCATGACATTTATTAATTTAATTTCATTTAAAATTTTTTATATTGATATAATTTTAAGGTATTCTGGCCACCGTTACGGTATGTCTGTCATTGGCCGCCAAACGGATGGCCAGCCGGAATTGTTTGGTGAAGAATTTGGAGGCTGTCGAAACGTTGGGATCCACTTCGACCATATGTTCTGACAAGGTACAAATTGTCAATTGTTATAATTATAATAATTGTTATTATATAATGAACGAATCAGGTAAAAAATCCATAATTGTTCAATTTCTCTGTTCATTATTTAAAAAATCTGTTATTTATAGACAGGCACCTTGACTCAGAATCGGATGACAGTATCTCATTTATGGTAAGGTTTAAATTTCGTTTTCAATTTTTTCAAATAAATTTTCAGGTACGACCGAAACAGCGAAGTGTGCCATGCTAATTCGATTGCCCACACTCTGAACCAAGTAAAATTATGAAAAATTGTCTATTTTTTTTGTTTTCGATTTACCATACATACCTAATTAAGAAAATATACAATTTAATTGAATCTAACATTTCGAATGGCCATGCTATTATGGTTTTATTTATTAAAGAATTTTTTTTTATATTAATTAGATCTTTAGCAGGCACTAATAATTGAATTAGGGAAACTTCTAAATGATAATTAATAAAAAATAAATTTCGTTTATTAGTTGTCTGTCTCGCAATTCACGGCCACCGGCCCACGGGATGAAGCCTATTTTGCCCTGATGCGCATTTGCATACTCTGCAACAGAGCCGAATTCAAACAAGGCCAAGTAGGATTTTTAATATTTTTATTTTATTTTTAATTCATTGCCATTTATTAGAGTCATATCCCTGTTCTACGAAAAGAATGTACCGGCGACCCATCAGGTTGGAATTAAACAGTTTAATTAATAAAAATAATAAATAAATATTTCTTATAGAGCAAGCACTACTACGCTTCACTGAATTGATGATTGGCGAGTTTTTTTCAATTAATTTATTTACCAACCTTGTAAATATGCTTCCAAAGACCGATTTAAGCGTGTGTAATAAAAATTTTATTCAGAAATTTTTTTACATAGATAAATGCTAAAAATCATTATAATTGGAATTTTGTTCCTATCTCAAAATATTTCCTTGTATAAGAGTTCAAATTAAAAAGGAACTCATCAATTTTTACGATTGTCAAATTATACAGGCGACATCCCTGCAATTCGGAGTCGAAATCAGAAATTTGCCGAGATTCCATTCAACTCCACCAACAAGTTCCAGCTGAGCATACACGAGACCGACGATGATGCGGAGGGTTATTTGGTCGTTGTGAAGGTAGTGAATTTGGAAACATCTTATAAATATTTATGAAATAAATTGTAATTTGAAGAATATCATATATATGATTGATTTTTTATCTCCAAGGAATAGGAAAGTTCTAACAAGTATTGTGCCCTTGTGGTTATAGCATAAATAGTTTTAAAGTATAGTTTAAAAAATCCAGAGAAAATTTCCGCATTACGAATCTTCATCGAAATTCGTTGTGATAAAATTTAAGTCTGGCAATGGGATAGAGCCACTGTTCGAATGCAATTAAGGTGTATTTTTTTAGCTCTTTTAACATTTTTTATGAGGATTGTTTAGAAATGGAACCAAATATTGGGACAAACCAGCAATCATAATTTCGAGATTCAACCTTCCAACTTTTTACAGGGAGCTCCCGAAAGGATTGCCGATATGTGTTCAACCATATTGGTCAATAATGAAGAGGTCAATTAATCTTGGACAAAAAATTTGATATTTTCAAATGTTTAAGTTGCATTTTGACGCGAATGTGCGCGAAGACTTCAACCGGGCCTATATGGAGCTCGGCGGAATGGGCGAACGCGTTTTGGGCTTTGCGGATTTGCGCCTGGACCCAAAGCAGTACCCGAAAGGGTTCGAATTCAACACGGAACAGGCAAGCTAACGGACCAAAGATTAATGATGAAATTATCAAAAATCAGATTAAAAATAAGGAATCAATGATCAAAGATCACATTTTTCAGATCAATTTCCCTACCAAAGACCTGCGCTTCGTTGGCCTCGTGTCGCTGATCGACCCGCCACGTGCCTCCGTACCATCCGCTGTGGCCAAGGCTCGTTCAGCTGGCATCAACGTGGTCATGGTCACTGGTAAGTTTACCATGAAAATATTTTTCCCTAGTGAATTGGATTAAAATTGTCATCATACAATAAAAAAATTAACCCTTTAGGAGACCATCCGATCACTGCGAAAGCAATCGCGCGTTCTGTAGGCATTCTTACATCTGATACGGAGACTGTGGAGGATATTGCCATTCGAAAGGGCTGCGATGTTTCGGAGGTAGATCCGAGGTATTTTTTTTGTATATTTAAACAACCGGATTTTGTGCAGACCACTGGACCGGATATGGGCTCCAAAGTCCCAGAAAATCCGATGTCCCTCCAAAAAAAGGCCAGACCCGGACCCAGGAAAAGGCAGGGCCCGGCCCGGGTCCATGCTCTAATTAGTATCATAATCATCCATATTTTACAGTGAGGCGACCGCCGCAGTTGTGCATGGGACGGATTTGCGTGAGATGGATGACCAGCAACTGGTCGCCCTGATCCAACAACATCGCGAGATTGTATTCGCGCGCACATCGCCTCAACAAAAGTTGGCCATTGTGCAGGCGTTCCAGAGCCTGGGACACATCGTGGCGGTATTTTATTTTTTTAGACATTTTCTTTCCACAAGGTCAATTGTACGCACCTAAATAAGTATAAATGATCAATGTCTTTTTTGGCATTTTTCATTTTCCATTTTGCCCAAAAGTCTCACAAGTACGTTGAAAAAAGTTTTTTTCATTAATGAGACAAAAATACATTCTTAAAAAATCGGGTTCCATAGCACCCTAAATTCATTTTGTGTAGCGGCAAAAAAAATGTACCGCTTATGGTCTTTACGATAATAATGGCATAATAATATAGGTGACCGGTGATGGTGTCAACGATTCGCCGGCATTAAAAAAGGCAGACATCGGCATTGCAATGGGTAAAAATACGAATGAATCATATATCATATTTGCTTTTGCTATATGTGACAATGTATACATATGATATGACATAAATTTCATTCTCTGACAGATAAAAATTCATTGTATTCTTAAGGAATTGCTGGTTCTGATGTGAGCAAGCAGGTTGGTATACCGTATATGCGTATATACGCATTCTTATTTGATAATATTTTTTATTGAGGTGGCTGATATGATTCTATTGGACGACAATTTTGCGTAAATTTTATGATACAAAGTTCTTAATACTTTTTTATAAATATAAATTTTTCAGCTCCATCGTCGTCGGTGTTGAGGAAGGTCGTCGAATTTTTGACAATTTCAAGAAGACCGTCGCCTATGTGCTGCGTAAAAATTTCGCTGAACTTGTCCCGTTTCTGGTGTACATCACGCTTGGCTTCCCTCTACCACTTGGCACCATCACCATGCTGTGCATCGATCTCGGCACTGACATTGTAAGTGACGATTTTAGAGTTTGCAAGAGCCTTGATTCAAATAATCTCGGGGTTCAGTCTCGTGAAGATTTATTTATGCCTGAATACCTATTGGCTATTCGAGCCGCCAAATTTAAAATTAATGCAATAAAAATTGTAGAAAAAATCAAATTTTGGGAAAACAATATCGTTGGTGGGATCATTACGGCTCCATTTTTCATATTTCGACTATTTCGTCAGGATAAAAACTGGATTATTGGTGTCATAAATAGAGCAAAAAAAGCTGGTTATAAAATTATTCTATTCTATGCTCTTTTGGACCGGAGCATCAAAAAGAATGTCCCCAGTTTTTTATTCTAACAATGTTTATTATAAAAAATATCATTATTTATAATTATAATAAACGGTCTAAATTCTGATCTTGGGATTCATAAGCTATGTTTTTTTCTAGACAGAAGTCCAGTTTGAGAAAGGCTTTGAAAATCTAAGAATTTTACCTAATCCGATCTACAGGTATTTCAAGACCTAGTCGATCTCTAATTAATTTATAAGAATATTATTTGCACAGATCCCGTCCATCACCATTGGCTACGAGAAGGCCGAGTCAGACATCATGAAACGACCGCCAAGAGAGAAAACGGAGAAACTGGTCAACTTCCAAGTGTTCGCTCTGGCCTACTTTCAGATCGGGCTGATCCAGGCGTTGGCCGGGTTCTTCGCATACTTCTGGGTGATGGCCGAGAATGGCTGGATGCCATGGCATTGTATGTCATAAATCCAAAAATAATTTTATGACATGAAAAATATGGTCTAAATGGACCAATTTTTCTAAGAATAGTGCAGATGCACCATTTTATAGAAAACCTAGACAATAAATCATAATTCTCATTCTGATGAGAACATTTCTCCAAAATTTGAAATTTTGCAGATAAACTATACATTTTATTTTATTTTTTCTCTAAAAATTAATTGGTGGCTCTCTCTGTGTGCTCTTTGTGGTTATTTTTGGATATTTCTTTATTTTTCAGTGTATGGATTACGGTTACAATGGGACTCCCAAGGTGTGGACAACCTGGCCGACAGTTATGGCCAACAATGGGTAAGTAGCAATTCAATATTTGACAATTTACCAAAAATAGTAGTTTTTATTAAATAGATAAAAGCTCATAGTTAATATACAACTAAATTTAAACCTTTAAGCCTCATTAAATTGAGGAAAGCCTTCTTCCTTTTTACAACGACATTATAATTTAGATCTTTTAACGGCACCTAATTTAAGTTCCTTAATTTCTGAAAAAAAATAATTTAGAAAAATTTAATATCAAAGCTAACAATACAGTATTTAGACCTATGACCAACGACAGTCGCTGCAGACCACCTGTCAGACGGCATTCTTCATCGCCATCGTGGTCACCCAATGGGTGGACCTGTTGATCATCAAAACGCGCCGAAACTCGCTGGTCCAACAGGGCATGGACAACTGGCCCATGAACTATGCCCTGCTGATCGAGACCGCAATCGCCTTCTTCTTGGCCTACACTCCGATAGTCAACGTGGGCTTGAACATGGCAGGACTGAAGTGGGTTTTCAGGAGGGTTTGAAGCGAATATTCACACATTTATTAATAAGACATGGGTTTTGAAAAATTTAGGTCAAAATTCTTCCGAATTCTATGTTAATATATAGTTGGTTAAATGGTTCGATAGTTTCCATCCCAAGCTCAAAACTAATTTCAATATTTCATTCCTCCCTAAAGTGCCGTTTTTACAGGTTTTTTCATTTGGAAGCTATTGAACTTTTTTGAATTTTAGGGATTTAATCGGTGTTGTTAAAAGCTCTGACTCTTATTCCGGAGTCTGAACCGGAGTCAAATTGTGGAAAGGCTGGAACTCGGAGTTGTAGCCAATTTTTTTTTTGAATAGCCGGAGTTGTATGGATCCGGAGTCGGAATCAAAAAATGTAATGAGCCGGTGTCGGAGCCGGAGTCGTTCCTGAGGCGGAGCCGACTATGATCCTCGAGTCGGAGTCGGAGCAAAATTTTTTGAGTGCCGGAGTCCGTAGTCGACCAAAAAAATTACGATTTTAACAACGTTGAATTTATTATAACTATTTGGTGTTGGTGACTATTAGCTAGAGTAAGTATATTAAAATGTAGTTTTTACAAACAATATTCAAACTTTTATTTTCCCGCCAGATTCGCCTGGTGGTTCCCGGCCATGCCATTTGTGATATATATCTTCAACTACGATGAGCTGCGTCGTTTCTGGATTCGTAATTGGCCAGGCGGTTGGGCCGAGAAAGAGCTCTACTTCTAGAGGATCGTAGATCGATCATACAATAATCACCAAAGTTTTATATGATTCGAATATCTTGTCAAATCAGCAGATAACAACGGATAAGAAATAATAATTTTGCCGATGCTCACATTAAAAACACCAACAAATGAACATTAGTATTCGAGAGTTGAGATTGAGAGCAGGGCTGGACGGAACCGGAAAAATCTAATCCGGAAAGTAAGAGTTAAAAGTAAAATAAATCCCGAGCTCATTTTTGACCTAGTCAAATTGAAGTAAGTTTTTCTCAATTACTAAATGGGCTAAAGAACCAATTCAAGTGCCAATCTAATAAAGCATAATATGGCTAATAATTTGGGTAAAAATGAGCTTCCAAATCCCTCTATTTAATTTATTCTGGAGGACCTTTTGGAAACATCGATTTTGAGCCAACCCTCCAAAATAACATTCCTTCATAAAATGACCAAAACAAGTTAAGAGAATTGAATTTTTGAAGCATTCTACTTAAAAATGCACTATGGTATTGATTTATAATGGTTTCTTCCTTTGAAAAAGTCTCAAAGTCGAGATTCTCATTTTGACCCCTGAAAATGGCCTGAATTTTGAGGGTTTTTGATGATCTCATATTACCCTTATTGCACTTTTCAAAAATTTTCTTTTATTATGCCGTAAAATTGGGACCTTTGGGCTATTTTTTAGTGCAAATTTTAGGTTGCCAACTTGGCGGGATACTTCAGCTAGAGATCCTAGAAAAATATGGGCGGATGCGAATTTTGGGTGTAATTAAACAAAAAATCAAAACTTTTTTTAAAAAGTAAATTAAAACTAATTTATTTGGCTAAAATGAAGAGGATACTTTCGACTATAATTTAAAAAAAGAGCAAGAGGATTGGTAGCGAAATTGCAGAGATATGATTTTTTGAAATATCCAATTTGAAGACCCTCAAAACTTAGTTTCCACCCTAAGTAAAAAAAAATCGAAAAGAAATCGAAAAAATTGACCAAATTTTTCAAATTCTGAACATTGAAACAGGTTTTCTTATTTGAATAAAGGATGAGGAAAAGTCAAACCTAATGCCATATGAATTTGAACTTTTTCGTAATCTGGATTTGGAAAATGGACTCAAAAACAATCAACAAATTGAAAAATGAATTTAATGGATGTAACATTTTTTAAACAGAAGGGCCCAAAATCCAAAGGCCCCCCAGGGGGGGGGGGCTAAGGGTACCCCGAACAAACAAAAGGGCTGCCCCTGTTCATTTTGCCTAAAATTTCAAAAATTTTCCGGCGGCCCCTATCGGGGCCGCCGGCACCTCTTAGTGTGGTGAAAATTCTGCAAAAAATGAACAATTTCTCGTAAGAAAAAGGTCTAAAAAGTGTGAAATTTTTCCCGGCGGCCCCTATCGGGACCGCCGGCACCCCTCAACACTGTTAAAAAGTAAAAATGAATCAAATTTCCTTAAGAAATTGGGAGAAAAATCCTTAAGAAAAAATGCGAAATTTTCTTCGGCGCCAAAATCCCCGAAATTTTTCCGGCGGTCCCAGTGGGGCTACCAAAAAATATTTTCGAAAATTTTTTGAACGAAAGAATGAAATTTTCACAATATCCCAAAAATCGCTACGCATTGGCTTTTATACTATTTTTTGTCGCGTAAATAAAATTACTTCTAGTTCTGCCTTTTTTCGAGCTTCAAAGTTTTTTCTTATTAATTCTTAAATTTCAGCATCAAAATTTAAAAATATTTTTCAAATATGCCATTCTTAGGGGTGCTTAAAATTCCGGATTTTTTCGATTTTTTATTTCGATTTTTTCCGGATTTTTAGCCCAAATCCGGAACTCGGAATTCGGAACCGAAAAAACCCCGGAATTTCCGGAATTCGGAACTCGGAATCCGGAATTCCGTCCAGCCCTGATTGAGAGTCTCTAACATAGCTCGGCATGGGGGGGGTCAGACCCCCCCTCCCACCCCACTTCGTCGCAAGTGGAATCGGGTCGGCGGTGGGTCTTCGTAGGGGGCCCGGCGAGGTGAGGGGTCCACGGTTGGGTTGGTGGGGAGGGACTTCGCAGGAGGGGGAGAGGAGATGCGAAGTGAGGTAAAAAAGGAAATTAAAAAAAGAAAAGGGTCCAAATTTCTCAAAAATTTCTCCAACTCACTCTCAAATCGACCACTTCGCTCCTTGCGAAGAGGTTTAAGCAAAAAAGATCAATTTCCTTTAAGAAAAGGACACAAAAACCCAAAAAAAAATTTTCGGCGGCCCTTATCGGGACCGCCGGACCCTACCTTTTTTCGAACTGGGATATTTATAAAGATAAGGGCTAATTTTGGGCTTCGTAGAGACCACTGCGCAAATGGCAAATTCTTTAAAAAACTGCTTCAAAAAGTGATTTTTGGCAAAAATAGACTCATCCCAACCCCCCACCCACTTTTCACTGAATTTATCTAAACTAAAAATGAGGAATTTAATTTTTGAAATTAAATTTTGCTTTTCTGAATATTATCCTCATAAAGAAAAATTTAAGGAAAACAATTCTGAAAAATTTGCTTATGAATTTAGAGTTCCCAAAAATTACGGGGTTTTTCACTTCCGAATTCCAGAGTTCGGAATTTTTAAATTGCTTCTATTCCGAATTAAGGAATAAAATTTTTACTTCTGTGCAACCCTTCTTTCCACCCTAACCTGCTTTTTCATTCATTTCATTTTATTCGACATACAATCAAAAAAGCTCTACTAATAAGGTAATATTTTATTAATTATCAAATTGTATGTTTAATATTAGAATTAATTGAAATTGCATAAAAACCGAAAAATATCGACGAATAATTTTTTTCTGAACTGGTTTTACTTCGATTCACTTTTCAGCTGTCGTTATGCGCGATTAACCAAAAAGTTTGCATCACACCCTTTCCCTAAAATAGGTATATACATAGTATAATAATTATCAAAAAAATCTTCACCTTTATGATCACTTCCCCTCGATTTTCCATCACATAACCCTCGAATTTTTCGCTCAAAACCTGATGGGTTTCGTTGGAAATTTGAATTTTATTTGCTAAATCAAATCGATTATTCTAAATTGCAAGTATAAAAATAAAAAAAAACCCACGATTCGACGAGTTTTCCATTCTCGAAGCTGTGTTGATTGTATCACCAAAAAGACAATAACGGGGCATAGTGAGACCTCAAATGTGGAAAATTTTTCGATAAAAACTGCTTTTAATGGTAAGAATATACTGGTGCTAGGTCGTTGAAAAAACGTGTCAAATGATATACCTATATAGTCTAACCAAAAACATTTTTGTAAGACTTGTAGACCAAATGTATAAAAAGCAAAGTTGTGCAAAATTTTATGCATTATCTTCTGATATTTTTATTTTTTCGAAATTCATACAAAAGTTTCGAAATTTTTCGATAATATCGAAAAATAGGATTTTTAACTAAAATTTAAATTTATGCATAAATTTCTTTGTATACTAACAAGTCTTACAAAAAAATTTGGTTAGACTATATCAGGCACTTTTTTCAACGATCTAGCACCGAACATACCTACTACTCCAGCCATACATGGGCCACTATGCAGGCCGATGCGAAGTCGGATTTGTTCGCCCGGAATAGATGGAATTTCGAAATTTTGCATACTTTTTATGAAGTCAAGAGCCCTGATTAATTAAAAAAATATTTTAGAAAATTTATTTCATAATAAATGGAACTGACGTGTCAGCACATTCTTTGGCATGTAAATTCCCATTTCTTTTGGGCAAACCGGACACGCACAAATAGCCATCCCCTGAATGAATAAAATATGCATTCTCTGTCATGATACAAGGTGACTATTCCCAAATACCAAAATATGGCGCTGACTAATAAAAAAATATATACAAAAATATGGCAAAAGTTTTCAGAAGAAATTCCACGGTATAAAAGGTGTTGGCAACCCCAATAGGGTCTAAAAAATGCTTAGAAATACGCCTGAGGGGCCGCCGATTGAGGATTTGGAGCTTTTCTTTTAGGAAACTTGATCATTTTTGACGTAAATTAGTAAATTTAGGCAAAAAAAAATAGGCAAAATATTACACGGACTCCATTGAAAATGTCATATTTATATGGTAAATGGTCATCCTGTCACGATATTAATATTTTATTTAAAATTAAATGTATACAATGAGACCCCTTCCAAATTATTCATTCAACAGCTAAAATGCGCGTCAGAAAAATGTGAAAGCTGGCTTTCTTTTTACGAACCAGAATGTTTCGCAGCAATTGTTTAGTGGCGCTTTGCATTTTCTTTTTCTCTTTCCTCGCTTTACTCTTTTTCATCATATGGGCGTGTCATTCCTTGGCGTGGGCGTGGCCTTCCACCTTCTCCAAATAAATATCCCCTCCAAATTGCTCATTCTCCATAATGTGTGATCGCGCAGGGATTTATCCCAATGCTAACAAAAATCGCTTCAAAAAATTATAACTTAAAAGGATTTCCACATTTTTCTGACACGGATTTTAGTTAATTTTGTTTATGCCAACAACTTGCCAATGGACTCCACTTTGTACACATCGTGCTCGTGGATTACCGAGTCCAGAAGGGTGTAAAGATCATTCATCAGATTGACCACTTGCAATGGTCTCATTTTGTTGGAAAGTGCGGTGAAGCCGACAATGTCCGAGAAGAGCACAGTGACACAGTCAAAGTGTTCCGGTTCCACGGAGTGGCCCTGACGGAGACGGTCCGCGATTTGTCTAAAAATAATAATTTAGGTATATAAAGTGCAATTCATTTTTTGGTATAAATCTCAGGTTCCGGATCCGGGATTCGAATTTATTTTGCCTTCAACGCTTGATTTTTGATATTTAGTATTTTTGGAAAAAAAAATTTAAATGAAAAATTTCACAACAATGACTTATAACGCCCCGTTCCTTTTTTTCTAAATAAAAATAAAAACATTTTTAATATTTTTCATTTCATTTTTTTATTCGAGTTATTTTGGTCCGAATGGCCAAACGCTCCTTTTGGTCCGAATGGCCTAACGACTTAGCACGTAAATTTCAGACTTTGGGAGCATTCTGTAGAGCAGGATGTCCGACTTCTTCTTCTCTCCCACCATCTCCTTGGTACGTTCTTCCACCTCCTCCTCCAGCTTTGTCGCGTACTGCTCCAACAAGTTGAACACATGGTCCATCAGATTGACATTTCTGTGTGGTCAAATCCTAATTAAACACGTTTTTTAAAGCGATTACACCTCGAATCCAGGGTGGATCTGATCGCATTTCGAACTTTATCAATGGGTGGCCTATCTGATGGATCTTCGGCCCAACATTCGCGGATCAAGCGGATCTGAAAATTAATGCCGAATGTATGGATTGTATAAATAGCTATTTGAAATATTATGGCCATGAATATCAGTGTTGTTAACATCGGATTTTTTTTCTCCGAATCCGACTCCGGGCTCCGGCTCCGAAAAAATTTTGCTCCGACTCCAGGCTCTGGTTTTCAAAAAATTTTGCTCCAACTCTGACTCTGACTCAAAAGTGACTCCGGCCCAGAAAATTTTCTCAGTTTTTTTTTTGAAAAATAGAGGCTTGTAGAAATTTTTTCTCTTATAGAAGAATATACTTGTAGAAAAAATTTTCCCCTCAATATTTGCCTGCTTCCACGTTCTCGTGCCGGAGTCAGAGCTTTTCAAAAATTTTCTTCACTCCGACTCCGGGCTCCGGAAAATTTTTTCTCCGACTCCGGGCTCCGGTCTCTCCTACAATTTGGCTCCGGCTCCGACTCCGGAGTCGGAGCTTTTAACAGCACTGATGGGATATGGTCTCATTTCGCCATATACTAAAAGATAATAAAATATTTGTATATGGATGTGTTCGCTACCACAGTTGAATTCGTTTCTTCTAAAGCAGGCCTCAGAACCGGTCTGAGCGGTATCACTCCGCCTCTCTTCAGGCGATTCACAATGATTTCAGCGTTTCTCTCTCGTGCTACCATTGATTGTTGATCTGTGTATTTTTTCATTAATTTTTGGATTTCCATTTTTAATTTTTCACCTTCGACGGTTATTGTTGCATCAGTGGAATCAATCCAATAAGGGCGCATATTTATCACCGAAAATTTGGGCAATTACAAATATTATTGAATTATTAGATATTCACTTCTGTGAAAACCAAGGCCAACGAGTAAATGTCCGCCTGTTTGGATCCTTCGAAGATTGAATGCTGCTGCTGATCTGCCATTCTCAACTGTTCCGGAGACTTCCACAACAAATCTATCATATATACCGTATACGGTCTAGGAACATGCTCGATTCTTGAACCTACCATCGGTGTCCAATTTTTTCAATGCTTGGAGGCGTCGAGGGCCAAAATATGAGATTTTGACTTGCCAACGTTCATCAATCAAACAATGGGCCGATTTGAGTTGGCCATGGTACTGGAGTTGGGTGTTATGGAGGAAGTGGAGACCCTTAAAGGTTTATTATTTATTGGCCCATTTTTGGCCCCTTTAACGGGGAAAATCCAACTTCGCAGAGTTCCCAGAGGACAGAGTTGAGGAACACAATGTCTCTGGTGAAGTTGGTGTTCCCCGACACAACGTCCCGGAGCGACCCGCGGGTGCAAAACTTCCAAACCGAAAGCACATCGGGACCGTCAAAGCTGAGGCCAAAGAACCGGTTCAAGTTCGGGTGGTCCACCATCCGCATCTAATAGGAGCAGAAATTATTGGTGCTATATCATTTCTCTTAAACCGGCCAAAATAAATATTTTATTAAAAGGTAAAAAAAAGTTTGGTAAATAATTTTGAACAGTATATTTAGTCCTGAAAAGCAATTATGAAAAATAATATTATTTAGTCCTGAAAATCAATTAAGAAAAATAATATTAATTAATAGTAATTTATTTAGCCAAACAAAAAATTACATTATTATTTTTTTAGAAAAAGTTATATGGACTAAAATTCGCCTAAAAATTACGAAAATTTTCAGCCAAATATGCTAAAAACTGCGGCATAATATTGAATAAATCGATATTTATTAAAATTTTTAGCTTTTATCCTTTTTGGTCTTTTTAGTTTTCGAATTTCAGGCCAAATTTCGAAATTTTAGGAAAATCCCTTTTTTATATTTTCGAAATTTAGAAAAACTAAAAATACCACAAGAAAACATAACTTTGCTTTTTATAATTTCGACCTAACAGCTATAAAATTTTTTGACCAGATTATTATCTTGTTAGCACCAAAATTTTGTTTTAATAAATTTTTAAATTTTATTAAAAAATCTTAATTTTTGAGAAAAAATTATTTAAGGGTTTTTAATTAGCATAAGATTTTGTACGATTTTTAAGAAACATTCGACCATGGAAAATTTTACAATAATAAATTTAAATTTTCTATTTTGACCTCCCGCAGTTCGGCCATTTCCGCTTCCGCGAATCCGTTTGTCATTAAGGAACTTGGACAATGCGTGACCACAATGCACTTTTCATCGTTGTTGAACAAATACAGCTTGAACCGCTTGGACTGGGCCAAACTGTCGGTTGTGAGTTTTGTCGAACGAGAATTTGTACTCGGTCCAGAAACAAGGGATGGCTGACTCCGTTCGGCATTGGAATTTTTCTTAAAATTATTTTTAGAACTTCAAAAGAATTTTTAAGAATAAATAAAAATTACAAATTTCAAAATAGACAGCGAAGAATAGGATATCTGCCAGAGCAGATCATTCTTTTTACGGTCTCGGATCCGAACACTAGAAACGATGAAAATTATTAAAAAATGAAAATTGTTTTTGAAAACATTACTAATTTAAATAGGCCAATAGCCAGAAGCAAAAAACAAATATGACGACAAACAGAACGATGCAGCAAATGAAATATCCCTTCAATAAAAATTAAAAAGTTTTAATTAGAGACCGGACGGTCGGTTTTTTCGGGTTTCGGTGTCGGTTTTTTGACCGAAAAAACCGATGGCAGTTTTTTAAATTTTTCGGTTTTTAAACCGACCGACCTTCCTGTCCGGTCTCTAGTTTTAATTATATTTTATATGTAACTCATAAGCAATCAATAGCAATAATAACCTTATAGAGTTCAAACACTGAAATTGGACAACTTTGGCCGTCAAAACCACATTTTGGCACCGCAACCGGAGCAATTCCGCCACGATTAGCCCAAACACCGGTCATGTTGATCACGGATATGTTCTTAATATTTGTTCATGGAAATCATATTTATTTTAAAAAGTTTAACTGTTTGGCCATCCTTTTTGAGTTCGAAAATCACTCGGGGACGCAATACAGCTCCGTTCACATTATGCCGTCTGTCAGCAATGACATACACCGACCGTCTCTTGCCATCGGATCCGACGGATACTGTACCCGACATACCTTAAATATGCTGAAGCTAAAAAATCTGGTCAAAAGCTTTTTTCAGCTTGCTAGACCAAAAAGATAAAAGCTAAGTTTTGCAGAATTTTATGCTTTATCTTCTGATATTATATTGAAAAAATAGGATTTTTCACGAAAATATTTTTTGTTCGAATTTCAAAAAAACTAAAAATAAGATAAAGCCTAAAATTATAAATTTCGTTTTTTACTTTTATCCTGGCAAACTAAATTTGGCGCTGCTTGGAAGACGGTTACTTTTGAAACCACTAAAGGGTCCCCCCTTTTAGATTTTTTTTGTTTTTCCAACTCTTTTGCTTGAAAAATAGTTAAAAAGGTGGAAAAATTGAAAAAAATGGATTTTGGTTTTCAAATAAAAAGGGTTCCCTTGTTAATTCTGTGGGTTTTCAAAAATAACCATCATCCAAGTAGCGCCCTAGATTTTTAGCCAGATTTTGGCCCAACTGGCGGTTTTTTAACGCCTCATGGCTGTTTTTAAGCTCCTTGCATCGGGAAAGTCATAAACAGAATTGGAGCAAAAAATCTCTCATTTCAGTTCTTAACATTGAAAATTACCTTGGAAAGTGCGTTCACTGTTTAGGGCCAACAACGTTCCATTTCTATAGATTTCCGGCAGAATTTGGCCATTTCTTTGCTTGAAAGATTCTGCCAAGGCTAGACCATAATTGTAGAATGAATCGTACAGTAATGGCGCAAAAATGGACATCTATTGGAATAGAAAGGTACTTTTCCAGTTTATCCTCCCTCTTCTGGAATTTTTGCAAGAGTTTGGAATTAACTCATCAGTTGCTATAAAAATTGCTTAGCTCGAATCTGATGTAAGATTTATTCTCTAATTTTATAAAATCTATGATTTTAAATTTAATCATCTTTACACACTCGATTATAGCATTAGCGGCACGCGGAATTAAAATTGCCGACTTGGGAAAATTGCCGACGAAATCTTAAACCTAATTACCAAATTTAAAAATCAAGTTAAATAAAGTATCAAAATGCTAATATGAGAAAAAATATGCCTGATTTTTTAGCCTAAGTGGTTTTTTGATTGAAAGAAAAAAAATTTAAATTAGCCAAATTTTTCAAAAAATCGTGTTTTTAAAGGAAATTACAAATTCAAGAAAATTCGTAATGAAAGGAGCAAAAATCAGGAATAATTTTCTACATGTTTTTGAATTTCGAAGTTTTATTTTAAAATAGTTTCAAAGAAGTTTGAGGCAGTCTTCGCGGTTTCGTCCGCAAATTTCCGTCCGCAAATTTCACAACGCGGCATTAGCATAATCGGATAAAAAAAGAATATGTAAACTCCAGAATCATTTTTAAAATTTATAAATTGCATAATTTATGATAGAAATATTGAATAAATCGCAGAAAAGGATAAGCTGGAATAGCATTCATACTCAGAATAAAAATAATTTTTAATCAAAAACACGAACATTTGAGCTGACAAGAGTGTTGCATTCAGACGCAGGGCAATTGAAGGGCCATTGCCGAGTTTTGTTCACCACTTGTTGGTACCAGTTGTTAGGGTTGGACAAATTTAACATGTACGGGTCGGAGAGGTTAGAAGTGGTGATGTCGATGTAAAACTAAAAAACAACAACTATACGAGTCAATACTCCCCGTTGATCAAAAGCATAGTATTTTAAATTTTCAAATTTACAGTAAAACTCAATCGTCCAATGATTTCGGAATCCCTGTCTCGGCCATCAAATGCAAATGATGCATTCTCGTTTCTAAATAAGAACAAACCAAAATACCGTAAATCCATCATTACATATACGGTAGATTTTATATTATTTCCTAACCGCCTTATTAGAATAGAGGGAGACTTTATATTAAAGGGAGAGCCTTATACCGTATTTCCTGTATTGGTCCCCCCCCTGCAATTAGTCTCCGCTCTAATAGACCTCACTCTGAGGAGGGACGAAAAATAAATACCCCGGGGGGTCTAATACAGGAAATACGGTATTTATTAACCTCCGGCGAAGAGAGACCTTACTTATTAGAGGGAGGCCCTATAATAGAGGGAGGCCTTATAATATAGGATTTACGGTAGGATTTTTTTATAGTTTTACCCGCGCTTTTGCACCCAGAAAGGCAATCTTGGCAGATAAACTGGAAAAAAGATGTAAAAAATAATTCTTTATTTTCCATTTAAAAGGTAGGATCATGTTTTTTATTGACTCACGTGAGTAAGTCAAGTCTGCATCCGCTATTATATAGACATAATCCTATAAATAAAAATAATAATGAAATGCTTCGATTTGCAATCAATTGTGTTGTATAAATACCGATGTGTTCAATCCATTGTCGAACAGATTCAGCGAAAAGGTGCGGTGTTGTCTAATGTCGTCGAAACAAAGCACAATAACTAAAATTAAATACTTACCGTAAGTTCTCCTTTGGTATCATTGAAAATATGGTTACCCGACATTTGCTCCCCCGACATTTGCATCCCAAGCCTTATAACTCATCAGTACAAACGTAACCTAGAGAAATAAATTAGGTGTCAAAAAATAGAGCAAAAAATTAGCTATAAAACGAGCCTAAGATATTGTAAAATTGGCAAAATCGATTTATTTTGGCCATAATTTTTTAGAGTGGGTCAATCCGAACGGATTTAGACTCATTATAGCTAATTTTTTGCTCTATTATTGATTCCTTATTCATTTCTCTAGGTTACGTTAACCGAGTTATATTTATATCGCTTGGGGCGCAAATGTCGTGACACGTAAAAATATAAGCTCCCTCTCTTATATGAGCACCCTATCTTATAAGTATAAGCACCACTTCTCCCTTTAGTGATTTCCATATTCTTCACTTTGGCATTAAGCTTTTTGATTTACAGTAGATGCATATTTTTCCTCTATTTTGCTTTCTATTTATGATAATTCATCTCATTTTTTCTACTTCAAATTAGTATCCATACTTTTTTTTTAAATTAATAAATGTTTAAAGAATTTTCAACTTTAATTTTTTTCGGATTTTTCTTGGTATTTTCTATAAATTTTTATCTCTTTATCTTCCCTCCATATCATATATATTGAAAAATATAAGCACCCTTTCTCTTATAAGCCCCCCCCCTTCTTATATAAGTTCCTCTTGGATAGATTTTGAAATATTATTTTTTGAAGAAATACGATATGTGTTATCCATGTTTCATATTATCATTAATACAAGGTGATTAGGTATATATACTTCGTGCCCGTTGTTTGAGCTGGGCAATTATCGTGTCCGGGTCCCCGCTTTGCACATTGTACATGCGCGCCCTGTAGACGATCTGCAGTTCCGCCCTTCTATTATTCACTTCCGACTAATTGGCGAAAATAATTAAAGGGAATTATAAAAATGAAAAAATCACATCGAAGTCTCTTGAGAATTGGTAGCTTCCTGGAATGAAAATTGATTTGAATTTATCATCACAGGACTGGATTATTGAAAATACCGAAAAATAAGGTTTGTAGGGGATATTTCGAACTTTTTGAATTTCGAAAAAATAAAAACAAAAAAATAGAGCATAAAATTCTGCACAATGGCTATACTTTGGCCTAGCAAATCTCGCGATCGTTTACATCTTTTTCGAATACTTTGGCCTAGCAAATCTTACAAAAAAGTTTCTGGCCGGACTGGCTACATTGGCCACTTTTTTAACAACCTAGTACCGGTTCAATTCAATCAAACACTTGCACCTTATCCCCCCCTTTTCCGGGGGAGCTTCCTTTGGAGAGGGAATTTCAATTTGAATTTGGGCTTCTAATTATCTTCCTTGAAAAAGAACGTAATCAGAAATGGGGAGGGGGGTGGGAACTAGAAGGTTAGAGTCTATTCCAGAATCAAAAAATTTAAATTTATCATTTGATGCAGTAGAGGGAAGGAAAAGAAGAAAAATTAATACAGTATTTCAACGTAATACAAAATGTAATACAGTATTTCCTGTATTAAGCCTCCTGGGGTCTTATTTTTTAAATTCAACCTACCTGCGCTGACTGCATTTCTATCACTTTGAACTACAAGCGCGATTTGAGTCCAGTTGAAGTAGATTAACATTTCGCAAAGGATTTTGGCCATACTGAAAAGCCAATATAAAATGTATAAAATTGGGACTAAAACGGCTCTCACTTTCCAAAATTTGGGACCACATTGAGTAGGGTTGGGTAATCTTTTGAATTGGAGAGCCTAAAAATGGAACTTGTGTCATTTACAATTACCAAAAACAATTTATTACGAAGAATCCATGGATTGTCCCCAGACTAGCATTGGCAAGTTGTAGCTAGCCGCAAGGAAACCGAGCACGGGTGGAACTGACAAATAGAATTGTGAAATAGAAAGATATATAATAAACCTATTTGTCATAGTAAATTTGAGCTAAATTTTATAAGATTTTAATGATATTTTTTTACAATGCTTTTATTCTTATAATAATATTTAAAATTTTTCAATTAATTTTTTAATTTATTAAAAATATATCGTTTTTTTTCTAGTCAAATTGGAGAAAAACCTTTTTGATTTGAACTTTAGAAAAAAAAGACCCAGCATGGTAAATTACCATCCATGCATGGTGTGGCGATGATCACATCCGCTTTCAGCTCATTGATGAATTTATAGGCTTGGCCAAGTGCTGTCGCAGCCTTACACTTTTCATACCGCCAAGAAAACCTTTGGGAATATTTTTTCAGAAATTATTTTAAGCAAATTTCTTACGTGAAATTGACATTTCGTGGTAAAGCCTTTTCACTCCAAAGTCTCTCCAAAGCCATCGTGATGGCTCCGCCCGAGTTGCGCAGCATTGAATTGGACCGAGATTGGCCAAAATCCGTGTCATTCTGGGCCACCAGCATGGCAACCCGGATCAGCACAACTTGTTCCGAACTGTTGTTGGCATTCGGGTTCGGGGCCGGTGTTGTGAACGGGAACACCGCATTTCCGGGCATTGTCTGTTGGGCCTTATTGTGAAAAAACCGGACATGAATTTCATAAATCCGTATATCATAAAGGAAATACCATATTTTCAATTATAGTTGCACTCAAAAATATTGCCAAAATAGTGAAGATTGAATACAACAGATACATAATGATCTGCTGAGTGATGACGACCCTTGCGGTCATAACAGATTCTAAAAAATAGTTTGAATTTTTTGTTCTCGCGTGGATTTGATTAGCTATTTGTAGTATAAACATCCATTCCATTATTTGTCAGCAGAATCCATCCCTTCAATTAAGGGTCCCTGCGGGGACCCCGTCCCCGCTCCCGTCCCCGCGAGGGTCGCCACTCGCCAGTTTCCGCCCCCGCGGCCTTGTCCTCGCGGGGACACGGGTACAAAATAATGCACCCCTAAGAATGAGGGAATCGGTGGAACTCGGTCACAAATTTCAAGGATTATAGGAAATTTGATTAAGAAAAATGGTCAAAATTGAGAAAAAATGATCAAATTTTCTATAATTAAAATTGATTTAAATAGTTGGTTTTAAATAAATTAATTTATTTAAAGTTATTTTTATTTAAAGGAAATTTTTTTCGAAAACTTTTGAAGTACCCCCGTGAAAATCTGTCTCCGTCCCCGGCCCTGTCCCCCCAGAGGCCGCTAGTCCCCGTCCCCGCGGAAACCGGTCCCCGTGAGGAATTATAAAACCCTACTTCATATTATTCTAACTACAAAGAAATTAAAGGTCCAAATGGGGGAGGGAAACCCTTTGTCATGTTCACATTTTATGTACTTTAAACGATG
Source organism: Rotylenchulus reniformis (assembly GCA_001026735.1). NCBI lineage: Eukaryota > Metazoa > Nematoda > Chromadorea > Rhabditida > Hoplolaimidae > Rotylenchulus > Rotylenchulus reniformis. The sequence goes on along the minus strand of LDKF01000116.1, from coordinate 71,332 downwards.
GAATAACTTGAGGGAAATCCCACACTTTGCGCGTTTGTTCCGGTTTATTGCACATAATCCGAGTTTATTTAATTGGCCAGTTGATTCAACAACAAGCTTAATCCGAGTTTATTAAAATGTCAAAACATGTTATACTAGTGGTCTTAGTCTTATTATCCGTAGTGAAAATCAATTAAATGATTTTAAAAAATGTTTAATAAAAATAATAGTCATTATGTTTAATAAAAATATTATAAATTCGAGTAAAAAAAAGTTAATAAAATTTTATTAGTTTTTTATTTTTCTGATTATTTCGGAATAGGCCAGTGTGTGCTTGTTAGGTCAAAAGAATAAAAAGCAAATATATGCGGAAACCGGAAATACCTTTTGGCCTTTTAATTTATTTTTAAATTTTCGCGTTAATAAAAATGTTTTTATTGACATCTTTTTGATTTGCAAGGCTTAAGAAATTTAAGTTAAGAATCATTTTGATAGCTCGCTCCACACCGGCTGCCACATAAAGAATGCACCAAATTACTAAGTATTTGTCCAGGAAAATTGGTCTTTTTTGGTTAAAAAAATTTTTTAAATCCAACAAATGGACAAAAGGACAAATCTTAAAAAAAGATATTACAAACTTATACGAAAAAAAAGTATTTTTTTTTGCTTATTAACTGAACTACATTTTCAATGGGATTGGATTTTGAACCGAAAATTCGTAGCATTTTTAACAATATGAATATGACATGGGTTGTAGATTGTAATGTAATTTAAAAAGTCATGCAAAAATTATATGGAACTGTAGATATATCCAGCTCAATAACCACCAAGCTCAATGATCCCTAATGCTTTTAAAAACATCCAGGGTGGTATCGAATGTATAACTCCAAGCTTGGCTTCAATTTTAAGTTTTTCGGGGTTTTTGCTTCTTATAAGGTTTTAACTTAATTAGGATCATTGAAATTTTTTAATTTACAGGCTAATTAGCATATTATGTATCTGGAATTGATGCCTTTTGTTATGGGGCTATTAGATTTGCTTCTGACTAATCGATCAATTTTCCCCAGCTTTTGATGGCTATACATAGTGCCTTTTTTATTTTATTTCATTCGGCATACCAAATCTCATCAGAAAACTATTAAGCATTTTTTTAATATTTTCCAATCTTTTTTTTTTCTTAATTCGCGCAAATTCGCATGGTGGTTCCCGGCCATGCCCTTTGTGATATACATACTTATGATATACATCTTCAACTACAATGAACTTCTGGAATCGTAATTGGCCCGGAGGTGGGCCGAGAAAGAGCTCTACTTCTAGAGGATCGTAGATCGATCACCCAAAAATTTTATCGTAAAATAGGTGCTCATTATATTTGGGCGATATTGGTATTAAAAACATGGAATTTAACCACAAATCAAAGAAATGTATGAAGAAAATTGTATCTTATTACAGTTAGATGACGAGTGAGAAGGCTCTGGAACGTTAGAAAGCGAAATTTATCCCAAAAATGTCATTATAAAAAATTGAAACTTTTTTTAAACATAGCTTTGTTAAAAATTAAGGTTCTAATAGAATTTAAGCCCAATTTTTTCTAAAATAAAAAAATTGTCATTCAAAAACACCGCATTATTTGAAAATATACGATATTTTATAAAGTTGAGGATAATTTTAGAATTTCTTCGAACTAATTAGAAATTTTCGAAAATATATCGGAATAATAAGAGTTATTCGAAAAATCTACGGTTAAAAAATCGAAAAAAGACCAAAATTTTGCTTTTACTTTATCCAAATCCTAAAAAAAGTTTTTATTGCAACTTTGTTTTGGTACTTTTTTCGGTGTTGGGACGTTAAAAAAACCGCCACGAGCTATAGTCTGGCTTAAAACTTTTTTGTTAGACTTGTTAGACAAAAAGTATAAAAGGTACAATTGTCCAGAATTTTATGCTAATTATAATATAAAAAATTTTCCGAAATTCTAACAAAAAGTTCGAAATTTTCCCGAAATACTGAAGAATACGGTTTTTAGGGGATATTTCGAACTTTTTATTAGAATTTCGGAAAATTTTTTATACCAATCGAATCAGCATAAAATTCTGAACTACAATTTTTCCTTTTATACTTGTTGCCTAACAAGTCTAACAAAAAGTTTTAGACTGCTTAACCTTTATTTCGCCTAAAAAAATTTCGCCTACTAGAAAACTAACTTCTAGGCGCCGGCGCCCAAAAATAGATAACCGAATAATGTTAGGTAGGTCCCGCAATCTAGTTCCAAAACTTAGTTCCAGGCGCCTAAGTCTAGAAGTTAGTTTTCTAGACGTGTAGGCGAAATTTTTGTAGGCGAAATAAAGCATCCTCGGCCAGACTATATCTCGTGGCGGTTTTTTAAACGCCCCTCTTGGCGGTTTTTAGAGGTAACGACTTAGCACCACTTTTTTTCAATCCCCATTTAGTTCTTTTTTAGGCAACAAAAAATGATATTTTACGTTCATAGTAAAAAAGATAATTTTACGAAAATTTCAATGGATTCGTCAGTATCGCGATCGTTTACATCGTTTTCGCATCAATTTTCTCGACATGTCACCACGGGCTGCTTCTAATGGGAACTATTTTTTAGGTAGGAAGAGAATTTAAAAAATAATAATTCTTCTACTCATATATTATAAGTTTTTAGCATATTTACAAACTTATTTTGCGGCCTTCATAACGAAGATGTCGGCGATTTTTACGATTTCGAAATTTGTTTTCGTTGATCTGTACCACTCCGATCCTCTTGGCAAGATATTCTTTTTCCATCTTAAACAATTCTTCTGTTATTGCCAGATTCCGAGTACATTTGTCTGAATTGATATACATATTAGCTAAAGAGTTGAAAGGAATTTTTATTTTTTAGGGCATTTCTTGAATTTTTATAGTCTACTTGGACAATAACTTCGGATTCAATACAATGTTATTTTCTGATAAAATTTTTCAAATTTTCTAAAAAATTTAGTATATAGTAAATAACTTTAGAAATTATCGTAAAATTCATTTTTTACATAATTTATCAATTTTTATTTGATTATATTTATTAAATACCATATTCTCTCTAATACAAGCCATGTGGCTTTTTTTTCTTATATTATAAAGATGGCTTATAACAGGGTTGCCAAATGTACTTTTTTTAAAGATTTGTACTTTTTTTGGACCAGGGGTGTACTTTTGTACTTTTTTGGATTTTAGAAAAATTTTTATGCAAAAAATGACCAATTTTCTTAAGGAAAAAAGACTAAATTTTCAAAATTTTCTCCGGCGGCCCCTATCGGGACCGCCCGCACCCCACACAATGGGTTTTCTTCGAAAAAATGCTTAAAAATTGACCGATTTTCTTAAGAAACTGGTCCAAATTTTCAAAATTTTCTCCGGCGGTCCCTATCGGGGCCGCCGGCACCCCAAAAACGGGGTGATCCCCTGTTGAATTTATTGGGATTTTTTTAATTCGAAGAAAAAGTTATTGACTTCCTTTAAAAATTGCCAAAAATTTTCTTCGCCGGCCCCCTTCCCCGAGAGCAGGGGGTATTCTCCCCTCCCCGAAAATTTTTCTTGGTTACGCCCCTGTTTATGAACATAGTCACAAAATGCAGAGATAAATTTGTTGTAAATACGAAGAATTATTTATAAAAGTAATTTATTTAATATGGAATGAAAAATTTAGCATTTTTAAGAAGTGTACTTTTTTTGGACCCCAAAATCTTTAATTTTTGCTCTGTTGTACTTTTTCCAGGCATCAGTGAGT